>CAUYPO010113827.1:0-28607 GCA_963574435.1 Cheirogaleus major
CAATATGGAGATACCTCAAAGAGATACAAGTAGAACTACCACTTGATCCAGCAATCCCATTACTGAGCATCTCCCCAAAGGAAAAAAAGATCTATTAAAAAGACATCTGCACTCGAATGTTTGTAGCAGCACAATTCACAATTGCAAAGACATGGAAACAACCTAAGTGCCCATCAATACACGAGTGGATTAATAAAATGTGGTATGTGTATACCATGGAGTTCTACTCAGATACAGAAAACAATGATGATCTAGCACCTCTTGTATTATCCTGGATAGAGCTGGAGCCCATTCTACTAAGTGCAGTATCACAAGAATGGAAAAACAAGCACCACATGTACTCACCATCAAATTGGTACTAATTGATCAACACATATGTGCACAAATGGTAATAACGTTCATCGGATGTCGGGCAGGTGGGAGGGGTGAAGAGAGGATGGGTATAGTCACACCTAATGAGTGTGGTGCACACTGTATAGGGGATGGGCACACTTGTAGATCTGACTCAGGTGGCAATATATGTAACCTAAACATTTGTACTCCCATAATATTCTGAAAGTTTTAAAAAATGGAAAAATATTCAAAAACACTGAAATCATATCAAATATTTTCTCTGACTCCAATGGAATAAAAAGTAAAAATAAATAGTAAGAAGAAGTTGGGAAACTAAAAAAACACGTAGAAATTAAACAATATACTCCTGAATAACCAGGGAGTCAATACAGAGATTCAGAAGGAAATTTAAAAATTTCTTAAAACAAATGAAAATGAAAAGCCAACATACCAAAACTTATGGGATACTGCAAGGGCAGTACTAAGAGGAAAGTTTATAACAATAAGTGCCTACATCAAAAAGCAGAAAAACTTCAAATAAACCACCTAATGATGCATCTTCAAAAACCAGAGAAACAAGAACAAACCAAATACAAAATTAGTAGAAGAAAATAAATAATAGAGATCAGAGCATAAATAAATAAAATTGAAACCAAAAAAATCAATGAAATGAAAAGTTGTTTTTTTGAAAATATACACAAAATTGATACATTTTTTGTCAGGCTAAGAAAAATAGAGAGAAGACCTAAATAAATAAAATTGGAGATGAAAAAGGAATCACTAAAACTGACACTGCAGAAATTCAAAGGATCATTAAAGACTACCACAGGCAACTATATGCCAATAAATCAGAAAACCTAGACATAATGGATAAATTCCTAGTCACACACAACCTACAAAGATTGAACCAGAAAGAAATCTAAAACCCAAATACACCAATGACAAGAAACAAAATAGAAGCAGTAATAAAAAGTCTCCTATCAAAGAAAATCCCAGAAACCAATGGCTTCACTCCTGAATCCTACCAATTTAAAGAAGAACTAATACCAATTCTACTCAAAGTATTCCAAAAAATTGAAGAGGAGGTGATACTCCAGAACACATTGTATGAGGCCAGTATCAGCCTGATACCAAAACCACAAAAAGATACAACAAAAAAGAAAACTATAGGCCAGTATGTCTGATGAACATAGCTGCAAAAATCCTCATCAAAACACTAGCAAACTGAATTCAACAACACACTGAAAAGATTATTCATCATGATCAAGTAGGATTCATCCAGGGTTGCAAGGATGGTTCAACACAGGCAAAACAATCAACGTGATACATCACATCAATAGAACGAAGGACAAACACCATGGGATCATTTCCATTAATGCTGAAAAAGCATTCAATAAAATTCAACACCCCTTCATGATAAAAATTCTCAAAAACTGAGTATGGAAGAAACAAAACTCAACATGATAAAATCTATGTAAGATATATATAATTATTATGATATATAAAATATATATTATATAATAGGACAAAAATCAATATAAAACAGTTCAATGTATTTATTGGCATAGCATAATTAATTACTTCCATATGAACTGTTTCAATTTTAATAAGCATGTTAAACCAAATGATGTGCTGTCTTTTATCATATAAAAAATTGAACTGGTATCACAAATAAATGAATTAACTCAATATTAAGAATAAGCCTGTTTCAGTCTAAGAGTATATAGCTTTGTGTAGAAAGAAACACAGAAAGTCAAATTGATTAATGCTTTTTCTTGGTTTTACTTTGCACCAAATATTTAGGTTCGCTAAACAAATATGACTGAAGAAACATCGAAGATATTTTCAATATGATAGAATTGGAGAAAATACACTGGATCCTACTGGTTTTAACTACAGACCTATAAAATAAAACAAAACTGTAATGGTTCTTTTCTGCTACGTATCAGTGAGGAATCTGTCTGATCAGTAAATATAAAACCCCACAGTTATTATATCAATGTAATTAGAACCTCAACAATGGGAGAGAGTGGAATCAGATGTCTTTTCTGAAAACTGTTCTGTACCTAAAATATGTTTTTGTAAATCAGATGCATGGGTTTGTAAATGTATTAAAATAAAGATTTATTTTTATAATGAAGACAAGTTCATTAGGAGTTAACGTAAGATAATCATATTACTTTCAAAGTGATATGACATTAAACTTGAAGAGATAAAGCCAATGCACATTATTAATTATAATGAAAATTAGGAGACTTCGTAAGAGATCAACTCCTTGAATGACCCAAAGACTTTGGGCTCTTCCACTAATATTACATGAATCAGCCTTAACTTTATGTCTATAATTTAGCTTGACTTAGGAATGTTGCCGTAAATTACATGTTTCACTAATGGATACACCCGTGGAATTACCTGTACTTACCACTTAAAACTTGGAGAAGAGTTTTTTGTTTTTCTTTTTTTCAAATTATCAAGTTTTTTTCATGGACAAGCATAAAGAGTTGTGAGTGATGTGATAAATTTCATTTCAAATCACACTTTTTCACTGAATCCAGATATATTACAGGGACATGTTCCCACGCTGGGAATTGTCAGACTCAGTACATTATATGAATTATGATAACACTCATTACAGTGATAATTCTGCAGGAGACTGGTTTGCAGTAGAGTCTTTTAAAAATGTTCTGCTATTTCTAAAAGTAGCAGCAGAGATGATCAAAAGGTAAAATCTGCATATGTGAAAAACTGACTCTATTCATTAAAGTAAATAAGGAGTTCACTCCTGTTTCGTTTAAAGTGACCACTCTGCTTTCTTGGTGGTTTTCAGAGATTTCATAGCCTACTCACAGGTAGGTTACCCATGCATTGACCACATCATTTCTTCTTTTACAAGGTGCTGCTAATTTCACCAGCTCAAAGCATCGTAGGGATATTTGTATGAACTGAACCCATCACTTCATTAGTACCAAGTATCTCTTGGCTGAGAGTCAAGGGCCATTACCTCTTAAAAATCAAAACCAATTTTACAAATGCTGTCATCAATCTTGGTTAGGATTTAGGTATATTTTATTCAAGTGGCATTAACCAACTTTCAGATAAGCATTCAGGGGGGATCTTTGAGGGTCACTCAAGTTCTGCAACTACCTTGAAATTTTGCATAACCTAAGGCAAAAGGGGGAAAAATTGATTTAATGTTTTACAGCAAAACTACTTTAGGTGAATATACTCACACAGAGATTGATCATATAAATATTTGTGTGTGTAAAGTTATACATAGATATAAAAGGAGGGTATAATCTTTCATAAACTTGGGAAATTTTTAAATATTTCAAAATGTACTTGAGACATTAAACTCTTGATTCTCCAGTTTAGCTTTGTGTGATGCTTCGTTACATCACTTTCTAGACTCTAAAATAATATTTCTCCCCTTGAAACAACTAAAATTTTGTCATCTGCATAAAGAAATAACACTCTCAACAAATGTTAGAATATGAAATAGTACATGATGTTCCATAACAAAGAGTTTTCAAATTAATCTTTGTAGAAAAAATGTAATTTGCAAAGGCAGAATAAAAATATGTACATGAATCATTGATATTTTGTTACATAATCTGTTAACAAAACTGTCTGTTTAAAAAATAAATCCTGTTTGGTAGTTAGTGGCTGATGGAATATAAATTTCCACTACTTATCATTGCTCATCATTTGGAAGTATTAATATTACCCATATCCTCTGCAATCCCCAACAGTGACTAGCTACTTTATAATACAGGCATTTCAAATTAAAGAAAATGTTTTATCCTTGAAAATTTTCCTGTTCCTCAATAATTGTTTAGCTATGTAACTAAACAGCAGTAGTAACAGATACCAAGAATACGGAGTATAGAAATAGATCTCCTCAGGCACTGAGAAAATCCTACAAAATTAATTGAATCCTATAAAATAAACCTCTTTAAAATGTATTATTCATGATTCCTAGCTAATTTATTAATGTATTTTACTTAAGTCCTTTAAAGAAAATGCGTATTAGCTTTCAAGTCACCATCATCTCTCCATTTTGGTTAATGTTCTTTCAGCATCTGTATGTCAGACAATAGACCTGCACCCCACTGGCCAACACATAACTGCACTTTGATGTAGTTATTCTCTTTCTCATTTAACACATGGGCTCTGCATTGAAGTCTCAGAAAAATAGAGATATTGTCCTAAGGAAACACAGCGTGTCTACGTAATTCTGATTTATTTATTCTTTAAGGGCTGTTTTAGACCAAAAACTTACATGTTTTCCATTCTTCTACATTGCCTGCCAATTTTCACCTTGACCTTTATTAACAGTATGATTAGTTATTGTGACAGTAGGAAAATCTACCTTGAAAAGACATGTCACACTTCCACTTAGGTTGTTGGGGTATATGCCTTGGAAACTGAAACACTGTGTCCCTGAAGTATCTAATACTTTCCAAATGCTCAGCTGAGCAATCGGTGTACCTCTCTGTGCGTGTGTATTTGCAAACAGGCAGAAAGCAGGCACGCAAGAGGGAAGCATTTGACTGACACAAGCACACATTATCTCAATGTTAAAATGCCCTGTCTTTGACACTTTATAAAAAAGACACCTGCACTCGAATGTTTATAGCAGCACAATTCACAATTGCAAAGATGTGGAAACAGCCCAAGTGCCCATCAATACATGACTGGATTAATAAAATGTGGTATGTGTATACCATGGAGTATTATTCAGCTATAAGAAACAGCGGTGATATAGCACCTCTTGTATTTTCCTGGATACAGCTGGAGCCCATTCAACTAAGTGAAGTATCCCAAGAATGGAAAAATAAGCACCACATGTACTCACCAGCAATTGGTTTCACTGATCAACACCTAAGTGTACATATAGAAATAACATTTATAGGGTGTCATGCTGGTGGGATGGGGAGGAGGGGATGGGTATATACATACATAATGAGTGTGATGCACACCATCTGGGGGATGGACACCCTTGAAGCTCTGACTTTAGGGGGGAAGGGGGACAAGGGCAATATATGTAACCTTAACATTTGCATCCCCATAATATGCTGAAATAAAAATAAATAAATAAAAATTAATAATCAAAAACAAAATGCCCTATCTTTTATCTCGGTCTACAACTGCAGCTGCTGAGTGCCCCGAACACCGTGTGAGAAGCAAGACACAGCCTAAGTAACAGGCTTTTCGATCATGGTTGGTAAGTGCATGATCACCATCAGTCTTCCCAAGTCCACGGGTAATCAGGGTGTGTGGAGGAGAGCGAACACACCCTCAGGGCAAGAGAGACAGGAATTCACGACTTGGTAACATCTTCTCCATCTGCAAGCATCAGCCACTGGGTTTCCTGGGTGGTCAGGTCTTATGACTAGATTTCATATTTTCTGCTTAAGCAACAGGTTCCACACACTCTACCAGAGTGATTTTTTAATGCAAATCAGACCATGTAAAATTCTTCATCACCCACAGGTTAAGGTCCAAGCTTCTGAACTTGGCATATTAAATTATTCATGTACCTATTAATATTTGTACAGACCCAGCTCCCGTTACCCTCTCCGGCTTTACTGAACCACGTGCTGTTCCTGAAGAACACAGCGCTATTTTCTCCTGGGAAGTGCTTGCTGGCTCTCTGCTCCCAGCCTGGAATGTGCCGCTCCCTCTCCCTGATTACCCAGCGGGGCAGCCCTAACTCATCCTTCTAAATGCACATTCCATGGATGCGCTGGCGCTCGGTACTTGTGCTTAGCAGTCATTCAGGAAATATTTGGGGATAAAGTATTGGAACGTTTTCATTTAGGATTAACATGTTCTATATAATGTACAATTCTGGTTTTCTTACGATGAGTTTAATTAATACTCCCATGTAAGCTTCACCCCTCAATATGGAGGGAGTACAATGATATGAATTCCTAATTTAATGGTTTTAACCAAGCTGTCACCAAGTATCTAAAAATTTCCCAAGAACTTACTTCCTAATGGTCTCCCACTTCTATTTGAAGTCCTTGAACACTATTTTAGTGACTGCTGTTTCAGGGACTCCCCAAATCATTTCCCTACATGCAGTATAGACTTCCCCCAAATTCCATAGAAGATGACCATCTACTCGATGTCTTAGCAGGAATAAGGGTTTTTTCTTTCCCCAGTTCTCCTTTCCTCAAGAAATACCAGCCTCACTCATTGTCTCCTTTCCCTTCCTCCCTGTGTGCTCCCTCTCGGCAATTTCAAACTATTTTCTTCTTTTTAAACAAAGAAATTCAACTCTCTTTGGCTTTTATTACCAAACTTACACACGGCAACATCTCAGAATATTCAGAACTACGGAGTCTTTTTAAATTTGTCTGTATAAGGTAGGCATGAATATAGGAAAATGTTTTTCTTTCTGATACATAATTCATTTTGGAAAGTTATTCCTGTTTTCTAGTTTACCTCTGTCTTTTTTTTCTTATTACATTCCACCTATATACCTAGTCACCTTTAATCAGTAGCACCTGTCTCTAGCAACAAGTCTCCTACTCATAATGTTTTGTTACTAGTATGCTTAGCTAACAACCAGCTCATCATGAGGAATTCTCATGTATTAATAATTATACTGTATGTGTTTTAATCTACATATAGGCTACTCTAAGAACACACACACACACATTTCTTAAGGTCCTTCTTATAAATGGTCAGCCATGCTCTTGCTAGATGTGAAAATTTATTAATACTATCTAGAACCACAGCCAAACAATAACATTAGCTTATCAAGTAAAAGGTGTATACAGTGGAAATCTAAGGCAGTAGTTTTACCTCACATAATCTTAGGCTTAAAATAAGTATCATATTCGCAGGTATCAGTATGATCACTGTAACAGAAGAGAGCAAAAACCCAGGCCTTGCATCCTTCATCAATACCATCTCCTCTCTCTGATCTCTGTTTAGCAGACTACCTCATCTATTCTGTTGTCTAGGAAAATCTTTGGCTTCTCATACTAATCTAAAAATTGACTGTGTTGTAATGCTAATAAGAACATGACAGATTATAAAGCAATTAGTGTCAACCCAGAACATAATGCATTTAGGCAGACTAGCCATTAAAAAACCTATTGGACAAGAAAAGTCTTTAATGGAGTGTTTCTTAAACTTTAAAGTATATAAAAAGCATCTGGAGATCTTGTCACAACACACACATTCCCTCAACACTAGGGACTACATATTCTTATCTAGGCAGCGTGGGGTAAGCTACACTTTCACAAGCAAGTAGCTGGCTGTTAAGAGCATACTGGGAATGCCACCTCAGTGGGCACATTTGGCTAATATCATCCTGCAGAGAGTACCTGCCTGCAGTAGGGAGAGGAGCAGTGTGTGCCCTAAAATGTCCACAGCCAGCCTCCAGCAAACACCGCCACCGCCATGTGACTTGCAGTGGTTGCCGGCTTCCAGGCTATCGGTACTGCTGTCATGAACAGTATCGTGCAACCAAAACGGCATCGGTGGATGTGGGGTTGGAGAGACAGACACAGAGCGGGCCCCGCGGAGCGGGTGTGAGTCAGCACACCAACCGTGGGGTGCGCTTACAACGCTTGCCATGGAGATATTTGACCTAGAAAAAGAGTGAGCTCAGAAACTCCCGACAAAAAGCCCTCTTGCAGCCGTCACCAGTAGCTGGGCAGGGAATGGCTGGGACGTACGCAGAGTGGTGAAGAGCGGTCTTTATAATGGAAGCAAAAGACTGCTTTATTGCTGTCTTCTGTTGTCCCTTGCTCTTTCTTCTTTTCAGAGAGAGTAGTCGCCCCAGACCCCGGGAATCAAATCCAGGCTGGTTCCTGGGACTGTCTTCTCCACAGGAGGCAGAGGGCTGTTCTTGTGGCACTCGCCTCAGGCCCAGTAATGCAGAGCGTCACTGTCTCAGCACCTCGGCACAAGGACAAATTACCACTAATTCATTTAATGATCCTGAGGTAGCCTGGCTGGTCTCCAGGGCAGTCACCACGGCAGTATCTCCAAAACCCAGACTCTTCAGTCTTTGATGCTGGCATCCATTGTCGAAGCGAATCACCAAGGCAGTTGGAGAGGAAAGGCTTGGGGAGCCACTCCGCCGCGCGCTTGCTTTGACTTCACAACTACGCCAGCCCTTCTGCACAGAGCCCCTCCCTAGAGCTGGTTCCATGCGGACAACAACAGCTTTTTAAAATGTTTCCGCCACAGTAAGTCTCTCTTTGATTTTACAAGCCGACACGATTTCTCGCTCCGCTGTGAATGCACCTGCTCTAGCCCTTCAACGAGCCCGTGAAACATTTCCACCACGTCATCTGCAGCGTTAACAACATCTTCGTCATCACGATCATCATGATCACGGTGATTCAGAACCATTTTGTCTATTTCACCATCAGTCAATGAATGAACAACAGGAGCCTCTTATTTAGTTGATATCCACATCTTCCAGCTTACGGACAGACTCTGACGGTACATTTTTTGCATATGTAAGGAGGTCAGGCATCACTTTTTTTCTCACTTGACGCACAGAATCCTACGTAGTCACCAACTTCTTCATCATCATCTCTAAACAAAGTCGCAGGCCAGAGGTGTACCAGGCATGCACAAGCGTGTCTGTGGTTCTTGCGTTCTTGGCAACAGCATCCACGGCATCCTTCATGCAAAACTCCGCCTGGAAACCTTCCACTCTCATGCTTCTGTTCGCTGCTGCTAGCAGGCTGCTCATGACAGTGCTTTTGTGTCTATTCTTCATTGATCGAAGGATATCCTTGTCACGTGGCTGAATTAGTGAAATCACATCAGGGGGAAAGTACACGGTATAAACATGATCTTTGCTGAGAATTTCAGCAGAACAGTTGTTAAGGAAGAACAAACTCTCGTGGTCGTTATCCAGTTCAGCTTCCCTGCCAAGGGCATGAGCCGCTGATACAAAATGTTTGTGAAACCAATCACAAAAGGTGTCCCAGGTGCTTCCTGCCTCTTTGTTAGCATCGTAATGGATTGCTAAGAAATTCACTCCTTGAAAACAGGGAGGATGCGAGCTTTGCCCATCACGGCAAGTTTGCACTTACTTGCGCCTGCCTGCTCGTTAACACATCCCAGTAGTTACTCTGCCCTTGGCACTCTGATTCTGCAGCAGCTGGGCTGTCTCATCAGCTGCAGTCAGAGCCTTTCTTGGGCAGTGACACCCAAACAGTGATGTTTCGTCAGCACTGGAGACTCGTTCTAGCATCGGATTTTCACCTCGGCAACTCACTGATGCATTTCTCTACTGTTTGGTGATCAGTAGATGCTTTATCACCACAAGTCTTTAAACATCTAATGTCATGCCTTTTCTTAAATTTCTGCAGCCAAGCTGTTGCCTTTTCACATCCCCTGTAATTTTTAGTTCATCATAATAAATCTTTGCTTAGGTCAGAACAGCAGACCTTTAAGTGGCATGTGTTCCATGCAAGGTAGATGGATCCACCCTTCAATATAGGATCGAGATCTTCGTTTTTAGCCCTAAGCAGATCTTCTTTTGCTTTTCACTAGCTTCTTTTTTGTCACTTCCAAGATAGGACTTCAGCGGTTTTTCCTTCGGTTTCTTCTGGCTGTATATGGCGGTCGTTCCAACGCTACGCTCTTCTGTTAAGGTGTTTCGCGCTCAAGCTTCTGCCTGGTTTCTCCAACAGCCTGACTTTCTGTGATAGAAACAAAAGCGCTTTCTCTTTTTCTTGTCGCTGTTACCCACAAGGGTATCTGTGGACTTTTTTGACTTTTCCAACAACGTCTTTACAGCACACAGCAGAGAACCAACAAGAAAACAACCCAGTGAGTGGTGCGTGCAGGTCTTAGTCCCGTGCGGGGCGTCGTGGAGAACCTGCCGTTGGCACAGCAGCCTGCATGCGTGACATTTCATCATCCGCCGTGGGGGTGTTTGAGTGGGGGACCGCGAGGGTGCACGGAAAAGATATCCCACGCATGAAGGGGGCTGCGAGGGTCTCTTTCCCTTGGGGACGCTGACTAAACTGTGTTGTGTGCCTGTGTCTTCACTGTGACTGGCCAAGTGAGGCCAAGTGTGGAATTTTCCATTTGTGGCGTATGCCAACAACACTCAAGAGATTTCAGATTTTGGAGCATTTTAAATTTCAAATTTTGAGATTAGGGATGCTCTACCTGTGACATTTAAAAAAAAATACTTCAATGTGGTTTTTAATTTTAATTCACTCAACAGTCATTTAATAGAATGATTTAAATTTCTACTAAAGGAATGCTTCGGTTTTGGTCATGGTCTTCAGTTTCATTGTTGCACTGTAGTCAAATAATCAATCTTTACTTATTTCCATATCAGGAAGTTATTGAGGTTTTTAATTTTGGGCAAAAAATAATGAAAAGCCATTCGTGGTTGTTTCAGGAACTTGATAATAAGGTATTTTTTATAATTATTAAGGTATACAGTTCATATTTCCATAAAACATATCTATTTTATAATATTCTTCTTTTTTTCCTTTTATTTCATCATATAATGGGGGTACAAATATTGTTGGGGTTACATACATTGCCCCCTGGGGGGGGAGGGGTGGTAGGGGCAATGTATTTTATAATATTCTTAAAAATTCATTATCATCCCTCATTTGTTTCTGTGATATTTCTGATGAACTGTCAACCTCAAAGTCACCTACAGACGTGATTGGTATGATCGATCTCATATTTGCCCAACCATTTGACGTTAAATGTACTCTGTGATATTCGTTGTGTGTCTTTCATTTTTAAATGTTTTTAAATTAATATTTTGGTTTTTTAATAGAGTTCATTGAGGTAAGTGTGCAATAAACTACACACACTTGAGCTGTACAACTTGCTAAGTTTTGACATTCACACAACAGTGAATTATTATCACCACAATCAAGACAGTGAATTATCTACCAGCCCCAGGCCCCTTTTAATTCCTTCTTTCACCCCCTCCCCTCATCCCCAGGGAAGTATGATGTGTTGCAGGTCACTCTGCGTGCATAAGAAATGTATGTGAACGGAGTCACATATTACACACTCTTTTTTCCCTTGGTCTGCCTTCCTTCACTCAGCATAATTGTTTTGAGATTCCTCCATGTTGTTGCATGTATCATTAGTTTGTTTGTTTTAGTACTAAGTAGTATTACATTGTATGAATATACCACAGTCTGTTTATCTACTCACCTTTTGATGGACATTTCGGTGGTTTCCAGCTTTGGGTTATCACAAATGACACCGCTATGAAATTGACGTGCAAGGTTTGGGTGGGCACATGTTATCACTCATCTTGAGTAAACAAAAACAAAAATAAAACAAAGCTGAAATGAGAGGTTTACATGGTAGGCATGTGTTTATTATTTAATAAAGGGTCAAATTGTTTCAAACCAGGCTATATCATTTTATAGTCTCACCAGCACCAAATAGCAGTTCTGTTTATTCTGTGTTCTTGCTGGTACTTGATATTTACAGCTATTTTTTGTTTTTAGGTTTTTTTCCCTAATGTAATAGGTGTATAGTTGTATTACAATGGTTTTTAAATTAGTGATCTCTTAATGACTAATGATATTAAATATCTTTTCACAAGCTTATTTTTAATCTGTGTATCTTCTTGTGTGAAATGTGTGTTCAAATATTTTGCCTTTTTTAAATTGGCATTTTTTTTCTTACTGAGTATTTGGAATTCCCTGTATATGGTGGTCTTTTGGCAGAGACGTGTGACTTACAAGTATTTTTTAAAAGTTTGAGTCTTGTTTTTCGTTCTCTTAATTGTATCTTTCCAAGAACAGATTATTTTAATTTTGATGAGGCTCATGGTATGGTAAGAGTTGACTGAGAGGAAATCCAAAGTGGAAACCACACAGTTCAGACATGAAAAATTGGCATCTTCCACTTGACACCTGGGGCCAGCTCTAACTAAAGACAATCAAACCCAGAAAAGCACATCGCCAAAAAATGGTTCATTTTTCTATAATAATAATGTTAAATGGGCCATGTATTTCACAGCTTCAGTTGAGTTATATGTTCCATTATTTTGCAACTTAATTCAGGACAGTCAGCTGCACTCCAACCTAAATATTATATAGAAAACAGACAACATTAGATTATTCTAATGTAAAGTTGCAAATCATAGGCAAATGGACTCTCAGAGAGTGGAAAAAGCCTGAGAAACAAACCATGCAGATGCACATGTTCTAGAAGAAACTATATTAAGAAATGTTAAAAAATAAAAACCATAAAATAATCCTCGAGAGATGACATATCAAAAATCAGTTTTATTCTCAGTTTTCATACACACTCAATTTTTCACCAAATTAAAATTATTTTTCAGTACAATAGAATTTAGATACCACAGCAGTTCAGAAAGACCAGTTGAAAGACATGTTAGCTCTACCTGCACAGACGTTATCCCATGAGAATAGGGTTGTAACTTTTAACAAAATATTTCTGAGACACTTCAAAACGTCTGTACAAGCTATTTGTTCCCAGAAACTCAAGAAATTATACACAGGTACTTTTCCAGAGCCTAGTACAAGGGGTTATGAATCAAAATTTAAAGAATAATGTTAATGGGACCAGAATAAAGAGAAAGAAGGAGGGGGAGGAGAAGGATGAGGAAGAAGAAGGATGAGGAAGAAGAGGAGGAGGAGGGGGAAGAGGAGTTAGAGAAGGAGGAAGAGGAGGAAGAGGAGAAGAATGTAGTTTTGTGAGATCATACAAGGTCTAAATTACTCAAAGTATTTTTAGACTGAAATTTTCACTATAACAAGTATGTGGCAGGGTGAACAATCTTTGGACTTCATGTGTCAGATCCCAATCACAGTCAAGGGACTAATGTTCTGATTTCTCTCCACTCGGGAGAATTGCTACCATTTGCTGGTCCATCGGGACGTGACTGAATAAGGGCTTTGAGGCTCACGAGCAACTGAGTTGAGTTCATATTGGAGAAATATACAGGGGTAACTTAATAAACAAACTTGAATTTTGTGATTCTCCAAAGACACCTGTAATGTTTTGCTGTTGGTTAACCCAATAAGAATTGAAAAATAAAGAAATTGAACCTCGCTGCCAGCAAGGAGTGAAATTGAATAGAAAATTTCAAAAACAAATGACCAAAAGAGTTGCAGATACAGTTCTATAATTATAGAAGAAATCTATTCAGCATTTTCCAGAGAACAGAGCTAATAGGTGACATATGAATGTGTGTGTGCATATATATGTATATGTATATGTATATATATATTTATATATATATATATACATGGAGAGAGAGAGACTGATTTAGTATGAAATAGCTGCAGAATTGGCCCTTGCAGTTCCGGAGGCTGAGACACTCACACTGCGCTGACCTATTGTCAGGAAGCTGGAGACCCAGGACAGCCTGCGGTGTGACCCAGTCTGAGCCCAGAGGCCTGATAACCAGGCAAGTCGATGGCATAAATCTCAATTCAAGGGCAAAGGAAGGCGAGGTGAGATGCCCCAGCTCAAGTGTTGAGGCAGGAAAGAAGGAAAAATTCCTTTTTTCTCCACCTTTTGTTCTCTGGCCCTCCGTGGCTGGAATGATGCCCAGGCACATTCCACGGGGCGATCTACTTTCTGGAGCCCACCAATTCCAATCCCAGCTCCATCCTGAAGCACGCCCCCAGACATGCCCAGAAACTAATCTGGGCACCCGGTGGGTGACACACTCAAGTTGACACCAAATTAACCATCACAGACTCCTTATGCAGAAGGAAAAAAATAATAAGCAAGAACATTGACTCAGGGATGAAGTTCTCCTCAATTCAGCCGTACGGAATCCTTGGGTCCAAGTTAACAAATGTCCCTGACAGTCTGTTTCTGATGTGGCGGAACAGATGATAAACAAGGCTGCGGTGGTTAAGCCACACAAACCCTAGGCTGTCAGAATTGGTGAGGGTTTGAGAAGGCCCTGAGGTTGCGTCTTTTTATTTTTTTGAAAAAGAAAAAGACACAGAGGGTCCTTGTTCCCGAGTTCTGCTCCCCTCAATACTGCCTCTCTAACCTTAAGACACTGCTCAAGGGTGTAGATAAAGTGTAATGCTAACGTTGAATGTTTGCTCAGTCGTTGAGGTGCCAGTTTCTAAGGTGACAGGTGTGTTACAGGTCTATGATGTGATCAGCCAAGCTCTGTCTGCCAGAACCCCCAGAACTTACATGGAACTGTCACATACCCAGTTGAAGGAGGAAGAGAAGTCATCAGTTCTTAAGTAGAGGCTATCTCAAGTTCATATACCATGAAGTCATTGTGGGCAATACACGATGGCAGCAAAGTTATTACACATAACATTTACCTTCCGATGCTGAGAAAACAACATTTTGGTTTGGCACCTGTTTGATGTATTCCCTTTACTCAGAAGGGGGTTTTGTTTTGTTTTGTTTTGTTTTGCCTTCTTGCGCTGGTCTTTGGATTTTTGTGACGCAGACTCTGAGAATAAAGAGAAGGCAGCGTAGTAGTGCGTAGTAGGAACGCAGAAGAAAGGGGAGGAGGGCTTAAGAGCCAGAGGAGCTTGGGCTCCAGTTTAAGGAGAAGTAGACGGAGAGCCAGAGAAATGGCAGGCGACGGAGCAAATTGAAAGGAATAAGTTTTAAAAGTGTTGCTGAGAGGCCGGGCACAGTGGCTCACACCTGTAATCCCAGCACGGTGGGAGGCCGAGGTGGGAGGATCGCTTGAGGCCAGGAGTTCAAGACCAGTTTCGGCAAAATAGTGAGACCCTGTCTCTACTGAAAAAGGAAAACTAGCCGGGAATGGTGGCACTGCCTGTAGTCGGCATGCTTTTTTTTCTCTTACCTTATGAAGTTGAGAGATTTCACCTTTTCCCTTGAGGGAAGCACCTTATGGCCTGTCCTTTACGTAGTCCAGTTGCCAGTGTCACTGGGCTTGCACTCTGGGACTGTTAATAAGTCAAGTAAGGGTGACTTGGACACAAGCGCGGTGACACTGCAACAGTTGCTCTGGGAACCGAGAGGGCTGCAGTTGAATTACTAATGACTAACAGTGAGCAGCGGAGACAGCGTGCATCCTCTGGACCAAGGTTGACCCACATCTTGGCAGGACCCAGCAGGGCAGCACGAGATTTCATCACGCTACTCAGAACAGTGCCTGATTTAAAACTTATAATTTTTTTTTATTTCTGGAGTTTTCCGTTTGATATTTTCAGACCACAGTTGACTGTGCGTAACTGAAATAGCAGAAAGTGAAGCTGGGGACCGGGGGACAACTGAGTCTTGAGAAGAGCTCGTGTTTCTCCAGAGCCGTAGTGACTCACCAAACTCTAATTCTCTTTCACCGGCCACGTGGTCAGCTGACTAAACCATAGTATACGCTGAAGAAACACTTTTTTTCTTTAATTGGTTCCAAAATATTGCAGTAAAAAGGGGAAGGGGTGCATAGAGCTTTGGAATATGCTTTCTCCAGAAAGGTTCTCCCTTGCTGCAGGCACTCTCAGCCTCAGACAGCTGTCACGCACTCGGTCACTTCTGCCCCAGTATCTCCAATCATGCTTGGCCGATTTTGTTCTATTAAGTGAAAAACAGAAGCTATTCGGGCTTTAAAGGAGCAGGGTCACATCTTTTGAAAGTGGAGTGATTGTATGTCCTCCATGTGATTTCATCCCACCAAGCCACAAGGCAGCTCTCGCTCACTACGAGATAGAGACTGCATGTTCTTTGACTCTCCGAAAGGTGACAAGTGGCTCTATTCTCCCACCTTACCCTAAGCTCTCCCGGAAGACAGATATTGGGCACCTTCCGTCACAAACTGGCCTTCTTCCCAGGGCCCCCAAACACACCACCTGCTGTCCTCTTGGAAGCCTCAGGGAAGGGGCAGAGCCCCGGGGACTGGAGCTAGAAGGGGACAGTCCCCACCCCGCCCCCCATCAGAGAACTCCCTGGAAGCCAATGCAGTGAAGATGTCGTTGAACAAAACCACAATGAGCATTTGTTGGATGTATTTTTATTCCAGACATTCCAGGTGCCTAGCAGAGATAAAATAGACAAAGCCTCTGCAAAACAAAACAAATAAATTTTTAAAGAAGTCAAAACTGTAGGATGTGAGCTGTAGCATTAAAGAGATAATAAATCGTGGTACAGTGCATTGAGCAAGTACAGAAGTCACTTTGCAGAAGGAAGGAGGCGTGTGTGTGCGTGAGCGCGTGTGTGCGCGTGTGTGCGTGTGTGTTGCGGTAGTGGACAACTATCAGAATACACGTGTGTCCTGACGGAGAGGACTATGCAGAAGGGGTCAGGCAACTTGGAATAAATCCTCCTCCGTCACCAGGGGCCTTGACTTGGTCTATTTTTTATTTTTATTTTTTTTTTTGACGTTTCTGGATTTCAGCTGCCTCATGTTTAAAACAGGTATAAAACCCTCCCAGGCTACCTCACAGGGTGGTGGTTTGAAGATCAAGAATGTGATGTAACTTTGCAACAAGCTCCAAGTTCTAAAATGTACATAGATATTTCCTTTACGCTGCTTTTGAGATCATGCAAGCAGGGCTCGAGCACAAACGTTACCGTGGCGTGTCCGTTTCCTTCTCGCCACGCTGGACTCGCGCATCGTTTTTGGTGAAAAAGCCAGCACGCCCATGCCGTGGCTCTGTGCGAATATTCCACCAGGAAGCCAGAGACGCAGCCCCTCGCCTCCCGCACCCTCGTGTGTTCTGCGGGGGGCAGCTCTGGGCTCCGGCCGGAGTGACCGCCTGCAGATGTGGCCGCAGCGCTCACTGCTCCTCGTCATCCCGGACTCTCGACCTGGAAAGATGCCAGCACAGATCTCTCGGGAGCACATGCTGCACGAGGTTTTCAATTGAAAATTCTGTAGCTGGCTTCGTATGTAAGCCACGCCATCATAACTGCCCCCCTTAGGCTCGGGGCACCTCCCCACCGCTGCAGCACTGTCCTGCAAGAACGCAGGTCTGAGCAAGTCCCCACGCTGGGGTTCCGTGTCTGCCACCTCTGCCCTGCCCAGTCCGCTGCTGAGCCGCAGCCAGAAGGGGTGGTGCTCAGTGCCCCGATCACGTCCCGGCTCCTGCGCCTGTGGACAGTGGCCACCTGCCCCACATTCGAACCCTTTCTCTGCCCTGCGGCATCTGCCCATCAAACCGTTACTTTCATCTCAAAACTCAGTGCTCACACTGCCACCCTTCTGCTTAGCTGGGGTGATGTCTCCTTCAGGACACATGCATATTCTGATATTAATAGTCGTCCACCACCGCAACACACACACACACACACACTCGCGCGCGCTGAGTTAAACCCTCCTCCCTTCTACAAAGTGACTTCTGTATTTGCTCAATGCACTGTGCCACGATTTATTACCTTTTGAATACTACAGCTCCCATCCTACGTTTTAGACTTCTTTAAAAATTTATTTGTTTTGTTTTTCAGAGCCTTTGTCTGTTTTATCTTCACTAGTCACCTGTAATGTCCAGAATAAAAACACACCCAGCAAATGCTAGGGAAATGGAAGTGAATAAAGAAAATTAGAGAAAATTAAAACAGTCCCTGAATAAATGCTTCTCCAGCTGGTACAAGATGCTAATCAGAATGTCATAAGCCATGAACTTGTCAGCTCCCGCCAGCCCTGTCTCCTGGAAGCCACAGCAATTGACCATCCAACCTACGCTCTGTGTCTCACCTGCTCCCTCAGCCTAGACCGGCCAGGCTGGCAGGTGACAGGCACTGAGCACACGCTGTAGCCACTAGTGTCTCTACTTGGTTTTGATGGGAAGATAATAGTGGTGGGCAGTTTCTGAATGAACCCCAGGGGCGAGGTGCCTATTAAGTATATGTCTAAACCCAGGTAACTCTCCTCCTGTCCACGTATCTGAGGGTCTCCGTTGACTCAACCCTAAGGGGCCAAGAGTGGAGCTGAGGTCTCAGCCCGGATAGCTCATGCTAGACCCCTCTGCTCAACGTATGGGGCAGATTTTATTCATTTCTCCATGTTGTCCTGGTGGTCCCGTTCCAGGTGGAATGACACACCTGCAACCATAACTCTGCCCTCACCTGACTTTGAATCAACCCCAGACAGCCCAGACAACGCCACCTGCTGATAAGTCTTTCACACGGGACATTATGTCCTTAAATCCTCAAGTTGTTTGGACAACTGTGCTGAGTCCAGCCCGCATCCTGGGACAGGAGCCTGCCTCACTGTGGGCAGACGCCTGCCGCGGTTCCGACAGCTCTCAATTTCCTCCCCTCTGCTTGAGGCCCACTGCGGGGACGTCAGCCTCCGTTGCGGCTAAAGCCGCAGGATTTGTGACAGCTACAGGGAAGTAGGGTGTGAGCCTTGAACAGAAAGAACATCTCCCCTCGCAGATAAGACTCAGAAAGAATGAAATAATAGGACGATAGTGACGCAGATATTAATACCAGTGAGGTCTAGAAGACAAAGGGAGAGGCAGAGTGAAAGGTCCCCACGACCGAGGAGGCTCCCTGGAGGAAGGCTCTTAACTACGGATCAAGCATCTCAACAGCAAATGCTTCCGAAGGACCAATCACGCAAATGATGTGTAAAAATGGCCCAATTGTGTGGCATTAGAGAGTCCAGAAAGGTCTAGCGTCTGTGCTGTATTAGAGAGGGCTTCCATCTCAAATTCAATGAAACAAAACAAAAGTCACAATAAATTATCCCGAGGGCCACGCTGGGGCTCTGGGTCACCGGCTGGGACCCCCAGTCTGCCCGGCAGAGAAGAAGACCTGTGTTGCCCGGAAGGATGGTCCAACAAGGCTGGAGAGGAGGCGACTCCTGCACACATCAGTGTGGGCACAGCCGTGAATCGAAGTATCAGCGGGCAAATGGGATGTGGGAAATCTATGAAAAATTTGAATAATGAGAAAAATGATTCAAGATGCTGTCGTAGGAAATAGGGAGTCCTCAGAGCTTTCAGAATAGGTGATGGGCATGACAGATACACTATTTCTGAGGAATTGCTCTGGCAATAACGCCCACTAAAACGGCGTGATTTTACAAAAGGACAGAAAAGAAATACTTCAACCTTCTAGAAGGGTTGTGTTCATTGTAGACGTTAAGATTTAGAAACATATTAAATAACTCAAATCCTTTACTTTAAATCGCTTTTGTTAGTTGAATTTCCCATGTAGGATAATTTCATGTAGGACAATTGGATAATTCAAATAAAATTGTATTTTTTAAAAACGAAAAATTTAATAATATCTACAGCGATATGAACATCTAGTAAATAGTCGGTGTTGGTAATAGTTTTAGTAAATTTTTTTTCTTTGCTGTTTTAGGCTTTAAAAGCTTTCTTGCAGATTCATTTCCTAAAGGAACATGGGATAAATAATTTAAGATAATATTTTAATTCATTGGAAGTGGTGCCGGCCGCAAGGATTTGTCCTGGCATCAAGCCTAGTCCGTTTTATTGGTGAATCTCCTTCTTCGTCTACAAAGACAAAATTAATTTTTGATGTGTGTGAGGAGGCATGCTTCTGCGACCCTCTCCCCTCACTCTAATTCCTCTAAAACATGGATTAAGTGTCATTGAGTTAAATCATCCAACCCAAATTTACTAAGGAGAGATATCCTATATTCATTGCAAAAGAAATTAGAGAGACGCAAAGACGAAGAGGTGTGAAGTCAAGAACGTTTCGGCAGGATGAGAAGGCGAAATCTTAAGTGAGGTCACAGCTCTCACTTTTAGACCACGCTCCCGTGATGCGGCATTTATCTCCCGTAGCGTGTGTGTGCGACCCGCCATGTGGAGGCCACGCAGAGGTCAGGCTGTCGTGTGCTGAGAGAGGCTTTCTCTGCAGATTTGCACCAGAGGGAAAACCCTCAGAGGTGAACTCTCGCCGCGTTCCCTTCCTCCTCTCCGCAGACAGGAAGGGGCGGGAAGGGGGCACTTCTCCTCTAGTCTCGGAGGGCACAGCCCTGCCCTGAAAGGCCAGGAAGGTGTCCTGGAGCGGCTTATTTATGGAAAGCACTATTGTCCCAAGGACATTATGGTATGAAAGTAATGTCATCACAGTGGGCAGACAGACGATTAAAGAAACAATATCAGAAGCAACACAAACATAAATTCCATTCATTTTGCAGCATGTGTTCTACATGTTACTCCATGCTGTGACCAGACGTGTTGTGATTTGCACCATCGTACAAGTGTGGCATGCTTAAGAGAATGATCATTCCATTTTTTTTTTTTTTTTTACTTTTCCACAAATGAAACTTTAAAATTATTTTCAATGGAAAATAATGTGGTTAGGAATGTGAATAAATTACCGAGTCAGAGAGATCTGGATTCTAGTTCTGTTTGCACTCACCATCGAGCTATTTGACGGGGCACCCCTTTGCCAAGATGCGTGCCGGGTGCGAGCGAGGCAGTCAGGAAGAACACAGAGCGCTGCCTTCGAGACCGCACAGAAAACGAAGCGGACGGTCAGATGTGACGGTGACAGCCTGCTCAGCACTCAAAGGGGATTCTGTCCACCTCGCCGGCTTTGCCCGACAGAAGTGCCTGTGGGTCAGGATTCGATCAAGAAAGGGGTAATTTGGTGCTTCCACAGCGGTTGTGAAGACTGAAGAAATGAAAGCTACGAAGACCACATGCTTGACCTACAGGGCCACTGTCACACTGATGTTCAGAGAGTCTGAACTGCACCCACTGCTGAGAGGTCCAGAAACTGCTGGAAACTGCTAGTGTTGATCTCCTCTGGAGATTCGGCACGGAGGACAGGCAGGGACGAAAGCCTTCCGCCCTCTGCCCTCCAGAACTCAGGAAATTGATCTCACAGCACGACCAGAACGTAAATTGTACCCAGAACCCCCTGGAAGGGAGGTAAGTTGCCTTTTAATGTTACAAGTTGCCGGACTTGGGGAAGCGGTGCTGGGCCTTGTGGAGACAGTCACGCGCCACGCAGATGTCCCCCGAACACTGAGCATCTGCATGGAGCCTTCGGTGGGATCCCTTGGGAGGAAGAAAGTACACTCAGGAACTTGGGGGAGAAAATAAACCATGGTAGAAATGTTTTTTGTCTACCAAATCCCAGTTCTTTCCTCCCAAAGAAATGTGTAAGAACCGCGGTGCATGCAAGCCAAGGGTTCTCCAATGTCTGTGCTTTTAAGACAGGAGGTGCACGTCTTCCATCGAACTGTCCCTCATTCCATGTGTTCTGACAGTGGTGACCAAAAGGGGTGCCACTTGCAAGGTAGCTGAGAGATCTAGGTGGGGAAGGAAAGAGGGAAAATGAGTAGGTAGAAGGCTAGTGGCTGCAGGGAGAAGAGGAGGTTCGTTTGCAGAGGAAATGAAGCAGATGTGTGTGTCTGTATATGTGTGTGTTTGTGTATTTGTGTGTTTGTGTGTCTCTGTGTATATCTATGTGTGTGTCTCTGTGTCCATGTTTGCATGTGTGCCTATGTGTATCTGCATGTCTGTGCATGTCTATATGTGTCTGTGTATGTCTGTGACTGCGTGTGTACCTGTGTGTATCTGCATGTCTTTGCATGCCTGTGTGTGTATTTGTGTCAATGTGTGTGTCTGTGTCTTTGTGTGTATCTATGACTATGTGTGTCTGTGTATGCCTGCGTGTATCTATGTATGTGTCTGTGTGTGTCAGCACATGCCTGTGTGTATATCTATGTATGTGTCTGTCTCTGTGTATCTGTGTGTGTCTCTGTGACTCTATGTGTGTGTGTTTCTGTGTGTCTGTGTGTGTGTGTGTCACAAGCATAAGGGCTAAGGAACTGTGCACTCTGTCATTTGCTGACACGGAAGCTTGAGACTGTAGCCTAGCAGAAAGCGTCTCTTTAATCTCTGCGCAGAGGCAAAAGCAGGGGCTCCTGGTTACACAGTCCTTATGTAGAATTCAGAAGCAGAGAAATATTCTCCACAATGTTCTCTACAAATCCTTCATGAAATATACTTCTCTTGACTCTCAAAACACAATTATTTTTTCTGATGAAATTGAACTTGTTCCGTCATTCCACTGCATAAGAATGATGCCTTTTCTTAAAATAGGACTCAGCTATTACAGGACATGTGTAGAAATGTTTACAAAGGATTGCGCCTCTGCACAAATCCCCTGGTCCTACAAAAAAACAAGGAGCATCAATGAATAATTAATTTGAACTAATTTTACTTAATCCACAGTATTAATGTGTGTAAATAATTATGCTACATGTGATATAAGGACAAACAAATGCAAGATAAAACCCCTATCACTAAAGAGCCTACAGTATTTAGTGAGATAAAAATGAAAATATTAAAAATGTGCAGCAGTGTATGATCAGTTTCACAAGTGTCGGAGATGAGGTTGCGGAAGGTGTCGCTCACATGTGGGCTCCATCTGGCAGGTGCAGGGACAGAGGATCCAGTTGGCCCATCTGAACGACGTGCCCAAATGAACTCAACACAGGAGTGAAGGTCTGGGAGTCAGACACTCCAAATCCAGCTTGCTTTCAGCTGCACCAATGAGGGAGTTGTCAGAACTTGGATTAGAAATTTAGATTGCTGTCAGATTGTTGAAGGCTTGGATGAGGGGCAAAAAAAAAAAAAAAAAAAATCTTGAGACATGTTCCATAGGCTGATGAAGGTTTATTCTCAGCAGCAGGATGGCATCATTTAAATAGTATTTTTTTTAAAGTTTGGATTGATAAGGTGCAGGACAGATCCAGGAATATAAAGATTGTTAGCAGGGAGAGAAGGGAGAGAGTCTTCATTGAGATTCAAACGTCATTAACAGTGATGATACTGTCACAATAAAAATGGTTGAGGGATCTGTTTGAGGACTTGTCCCCACCTCTGTGGCTGACTGGGGCCAATATCCCCCCAGATAAAATCACAGCCATCTCTAGGCATTAGCCACCTTTTGTAATTGCGGCTGGGCTAAGACTCCACAGATATTGTTCTGTTTCTTCCATGCTTAAAATGTATTTTCTGAATGCTCCATCCTTCACTCTTGG
Organism: Cheirogaleus major; assembly: GCA_963574435.1. Classification (NCBI taxonomy): domain Eukaryota; kingdom Metazoa; phylum Chordata; class Mammalia; order Primates; family Cheirogaleidae; genus Cheirogaleus; species Cheirogaleus major. The sequence goes on from CAUYPO010113827.1 coordinate 23,267, forward strand.
ACAGTTTGATTTAGCATACATGCAAAGTAGATATTTTCATTTCTGGATTTTAAAAAATTCTTCCAAAAGAAAATATTACAAATTGTTTTCTTGATGCATACAAACAATTTAGAATTTCATTCCTCTCTCTTTGTTATGGTGGGCACTTACATTCATAGCTATAAAGATGAATGAATAGCAATAAAATGACTTTATTATTTCTTTAAATTGCTATTCAGTGTATCATCATCATCACACCTATAGAAAACTGCAATAATTATCTTTAAAACATCAGCTTAACTTTTCAATTTTATTGGGAAATTATACAATAAAGGTATGGTTTATAACACAGAGCAAATTAAAAATATTAATAAAGGCCAATTTATATTCAGAGAGTATTTTAATATCCTTTCAGGTATAGATCTTTATCATACAATTCTTTATTTTAGATTCAGTGATTGTTCCTATTCCTTTTGTGAGACAAACAGCAGCCTGTGTTTCCTCCTAAGAGCTTCGTGTCCTGGGCACAATCGCCATGGCTGACCTTCACACACCTTCTATTACATTAGATCCATAAGTTTGTTTTAATATCTTCACTCCCCTAATTACCTGGATCATTCTATACCATTCCCTACAGGGAAATATACTGCTGAAGTTTGGATTTTTAAATACTAATTAAAAAATTCATTAGTGTGTAAATTAATTTCCTCTCTTTGTATTTCCCTCACCCTCTTGATAGCCATCAGACTTGGAGAAGCAATCTAGTTGTTCCCAATCAGAGATCCAGAACTCGCTGTAATTACTCCGGTTGGGGTCCCACATCAGTCAGCAGAGCCAGGAAATAAACCCGAACACCAGGAAATCCAGCCTATGTGGCTCTCGGGGCCAAATGAACATTTCATGCCTATCCCTTTGACGGAATAAACATTTCAGCTACTGTGTCCTCTATAGACAAACCCACTGGTGTTTTTCCTATTCTAAAAGACGTTTCTCTGAGCTGCTACTGTTAAAAACCACACATTAATCAGGTCAGCACAAGCAAAGGAAAGCGGACACTTGAAATAATTAGCAACATAATTCAGGTTCTCCAAGATGATATTCTGGGACAAACAATGTAGGAATAGTCTCCACAGATGTTTTACTTTTAGACCAGGTTGCTTGGAGAATTCTTGCAGTAACAAGAGAGTGGGCGGATGATAAACTGCAATTTAATCTGTGATGGACACCAGTTCATGAAATAATTAGCTTCATATATTTAGCATCCTCTTAACACCACTGGAAAATGTTTATTGTTAACAGTAAGGTCACGGTCTATTTCATTTCTCATTATTTCTCTTGGTCCCTAGAAATAATATCAGTTAGAATTAGTGAAAAAGAAGGGACAGCTAGTGTTTCGCATTGTTTTTTAACTTGCAATAAGCTGTCTGTCAAACATCAACCTGAATAGTAAAGAACAGCATTTTAAAATGAGTAGGAATGTAGATTGTTTTCAGTTTCCGTCATTTATTAAAAGCTGAGTGTCATCAAAAATGCTGTTCCTAAAAGTTACCATTCTTCCACCGTAGTAGCAATCACATTTGGAACCATTTGTTTCTCTAAATTCCACTAGATTGGAGAAAATGTCTAATTCATATTTATAGCCTCAGAGATGTGCACAACTGCCCAGCATGTCGCAGAGTCTCTGTAAACATTTATATTTAACAGAATGAACGCTGGTGTAAAACTGTATCAGCCCGCTAAGAGCCTGTCAAATATTCTTCCAGAGAAATCATTTGGTTTTTGAAAACCCAAGAAAAAGATTCAAGATCAGCTCTTCCAACTTATATATATAACATATATAGACACATGTACGTGTATATATAACACGTTTTATATATATATATATGCACACACAGAGAGAGAGAGAAAGAGAATGGCATTCAAAAACGTTACCGTGTAATTTTTTCTGCAAGGATTCATTTATTAATTTCTTTATTCACACCAAAGCACTTACTGAGTATGTGCTGCATGCTATGCACTGGGGATATGGCATTGAACAAGATGGACAAGCTCACACCCTCCAGAGCTTATATTCCAGCAAGGGGACCAGACAATATGCAAATGAACGTATATGTGATGCCATCAGTATGCATGTATATATCAGCACGGATGCTCCTTGACTTAGCGTGGGATTACATCCCGATAAATTCATTGTTAAGTTGAACCTACAGGCATACCTTGTTGTATTGCACTTTGCTTTATTGCAGTTTGCAGATGTTACATTTTTCGCGAATGGAAGGTTTGTGGCGACCCTGCGTGGAACAGGTCTATTGGCGTCATATTATCAACACCACATGCTCGCTCTGTGTCTCTGTCAGCACTTTTTAGCAATAAAGTATTTTTTACTTAAAGTTTGGCATTTTTTAGACGAAATGCTATTGTAAACTTAATAGGTTACAGTACAGTGTAAATATGACTTTTATATGCACCTGGAAATCAAAAAATTTGTGTGACTCGCTTTATTGGGATATTCACTTTTTTTTGCAGTGGTCTGGAACTGAATCCACAATATCGCGAAGGTGTGTCTGTACTGTAAGTCAAAACTGGGATTAATGCACCTAACCTACCGAACATCGTAGCTTAGCCTAGCCTACCTTAAACACGCTCAGAGCATTTACATTAACCCGCAGTCGGGCAAAATCATTTAACACACAACCTATTTTATAATAAGGTGTTGAATACCTCATGTAACTTAATGAATTCTGCACATCACATCCTACGTCAGGGACTGTCTGCACATGTAATGTCAGCCAGTGATAAGTCCTTACAGAGAGGTCGAGGCAGCTGTGGGCCCAACAGGCACAGGGTGTGTTGGGTGAGAGGACCACTGTCATGGCAGGTGGTGTGTTAGTTGCATGCATCAAGCAGGACCACACAGGGGACCTGAATGCAGAGCACGAGCTCGTCTTGTGAAGGTCTGGGGCCAAGTCCCTGAGGAGAAACAAGCTTTATGTGTCCAAATAACTTTGAGAAGGCCAGCTAGGCTAGAGCAGAAGGAGAAAGGAGGGAAGGTTGAAAAATCTCTTTGGAGAGTTTGACAAGGGCCAAGTCCTGCAAGACAGAGAGTTTGCATTGAATTCCACATCCGACGGGAAACCATGAGGGGTTTTGAGCAGAGGAGGGGCGTTATCTGAGTTATGTTATAACGAGAACTATCCCGATGCTGTGAGGAGAGACCAGAAGAGAAACAGGGACGCAGGTTGGAAGGTGACTGTAGAAATGCTGGTGGGAGAGGGGGGAGGGGAGGCGTGGCCGACACTGTGGAATATTAAAGTAACATAAAGGCTTTCATTCAAGGATCCTGAAATGTTAATGAAAAGTAAGGTGTAGATGGAGGATACAACCATACAAAAGGAAACAAAATAATATTAAGGTCCTAATGTTCAATTCAGGCAGCACTATAAGTTATATTTCATAAAACTAGGTGGGGTTTTTTTTATTGCTTATTTGATATACATTCCAACAAGATGTGTAGACATTGGAGTTTATATAATTCCTGTTTTGAAAAATACTTGTACTTTTCCATGGGATCAAGCCCAGGAAAGTTGAAGCCTGCATCTGACCATGTGTCTCTCTGTTTAGGTGCCGAACGCAGGTTGTTGGTTGTAGAGAGTGAATAAAACTGTACCACGTTAAAGGAGCACAGGAGGATTTGAGAATCCCAAGTAAAAGACAGTAGGTGCAAAGATGGAGATACGAGAGGGTTCTGTGTAATTTGGAAATCGTAAAGCCTTGTCAGCGGGGAAGAGTCGGGTAGACCTAAGAGAGAGACAGAGGCTGAAGCTGAAACAAGGAATTGGAGGCAGCCTGTTGACAAAATAAGAGACCTGGACATTATCTCGTAAATGATGAGATGCTCTGGGGGTGTATTCAGCTGCAGATCACCCCCCACACACACACACACAAATAGCATCTGCAGGAACACAGCAATTTCTTTCCATCGCATATGAAAAAACCAGAGGTAGCCAATTCCAGGGTTGGTGAAACGACGTAACAATTTCATCAAGGATGGGGGATTTCTCCATCCCTCCACTCCAACATAGACAACGCGTTGGCTTTTTTAATCCTCGATGACAAGTGCGGGCAGATGGCGGCCTTGGCCGAAGCTCTGAGTCCCTGGTATACTTAAATCAGGAAAAAGGAGAGCATGCTTTTATGTTTGGTTTGGGTTCCAGGGAGGAAAACTCTTTTCAGAATCTGCCCGATACCCTTTGCCCTGGGTCCCAGTGACTAGAACTGAGTAAAATCTCACAGCCATGAGCCAGTCGCTAGAGAGGAGAGTGGCCGGCAGGAGTGTGCTTGGCTCACACTGGTTATTCTCTTTCTCCTCTGGGGTGAGGGGGGCTCAGTCCCTGGGGTTATAGTGAAAAGATAAGGGAAGGGAAGGGAAGGGAAGGGAAGGGAAGGGAAGGGAAGGGAAGGGAAGGGGAGAGGAAGGGAGGAGAGAGGAAGGGAGGGGAAGGGAGGGCAGGGAGAGATAACAGCACTCAGAGATTGGGTGTGAGGGGAAGGGTGTTGGGTGGTTGTTAAAAGAGGTATTTTGCATTTAACACACAGTGAACCAAAAGAAACTGAATTCAATGCAGTAGATACTGTTTCCAGGATGACATTTGTGAGTAAATCAAGTTACACTACCAAGTCATTGCCAATGTACAGGAAATTGGACAGCCATTCCAGAAAGCAACCTACAGAAGACCAGATTCTACCACAGTACTGAATGTTCCCTAGCTTTTGTTGTACATATTTAGGTTCCTATGGGCACGTGCAGGTTTAGTCATTTTTAATAAATTATTTTGTCATATTTCTAACATCTTCTTGTTATATAAAAGAAACCTGGACTGTATTTATCTAAACATTACAGTTTGAATGCTGTGTCAAAACAGGAGCAAAGTTATATGCAGAAAGATGCACACGTGGAAGTGTTCTTTATAATAGTGAAAACTTAGAAAGAGCATAAATTGTTCTATTACTAGGAAATTGGTTATAAAATATAGACTGGCCACAGTAATGTTATTTTATTAAAATCAATAATAGACCTCTATATTTGCTGAAACTGAAACTTCCCTGATATGGTTAGGTGAGAAAAAAAAAGATTATAAAATAGCACACGGAGCACAAATTCTTTTGTGCAAAATAACATACATATAATCTAAATACGTACACACGTGTAGAATGAGTTCTAGAAAGAGGTTCCCTAAAATGTTCACTGTAGTTTCCCTTCGATTATTAGGTTGTGCTTTCTTCTTCTTTATGTTTCTGAATCACTGAGTTCTTCACTATGTGAATGCCCCCTTTTAGAAAAGTAAAAGTATCAAAGCTATCT
>CAUYPO010113831.1:0-11567 GCA_963574435.1 Cheirogaleus major
CTGTTTTTTTATTTTTTGGTTGTTTTTGAGATTGGGTCTTGCTCTTTCCCAGGCTAGAGTGCAGTAGCATCATCATAGCTCGCTACAACCTCAAACCTCTGGGCTCAAGTGATCCTCCTGCCTCAGCCTCCTGAGTAACTGAGACTACAGGCGTATGCCATCATGCCTGGCTAATTTGTAAAACATATTGGTTAGAGAAGGGGTCTCCCTATTGTCTAGGCTGGTCTCGAAATCTTGGCCTCAAGTGATGGTTCTGGCTTGACCTCCCAAACTGTGGGGATTACAGGCGTAAGCCACTGCACTCAGACTAGAAAACAAAAAACTGCAGAAGCTGATGCAGAGAATGGAAACTCACATCTTTTTAACCCTCTAGTGCTGGGTTCCCAACCCCCGACCATGGACCAGTACAGTCTAGTCTGTGGCCTGTTAGAAAAGGAGCCGCACAGCAAGAGGTGAGCGGTCAGTGAGCAAGCAAACCTTCATTTGTATTTTTTTTTTTATTTCAGAATATTATGGGAGCACAAACATTTTGGTTACATGTAATGTCTTTGCCTTGCCCAAGCCAGGGCTACAAGCATGCCCTTCCCCCATACAACGCACTCCACCTCCATTGGTTGTGAGTTTGCCTCTTCCAACCCCCGCCACCTGACTGGCACCCAGTGACTATTACTACCATGTGAGCACCTTAGTGTTGATCAGTTAGTACCAATTTGATGGCGAGTACATGTGGTGGTTGTTTTTCCATTCTTGTGGTACCTCACTTCGAAGGATGGGCTCAAACTCTATCCAGGATAATACAAGAGGTGTTAGATCACCATTGCTTTTTGTAGTTTAGTAGTAGTCTGTGGTATACATACACCACATTTTATTTATCCACTCATGTATTGATGGGCACTTGGGTTGTTTCCACATCTTTGCAGTTGTGAATTGCGCTGCCATAAATATTCAAGTGCTGCTGTCTTTATTGTAGAATGTCTTTTTTTCCTTTGGGTAGATGCCTAGTAGTGGATCTTGCTGGGTCTAATGGTATTTCTATTTTTGGTTCTTTGAGATGTCTCCACATTACTTTCCACAGGGGTTGTTTATGCACCCAACATAGGAGTGTCCAGATACATAAAGCAAACCCTGTTTGATCTAAATAGCCCGGCAAACGGTAATGCCATAGTAGCTGGGGATTTCAATACCCCACTGACTGAACTTGACTGCTTCTCCAAGCACAAAATAAGCAAAGAAACAATGGACTTAAACAGAGCTTTAGAACAAATGGGTCTGACAGACATCTACAGAACATTCCATCCAAATAAAGCCGAATATACATTCTTCTCATCAGCTCATGGAACTTACACTAAAATTGATCACATCCTAGGCCACAAATCAGACCTCAACAAACTAAAAAACATAGAAATTGTACCATGTATCTTCTCAGATCACAGTGGTATAAAATTAGAGATCAGTTCTAACAGAAACACTCACCGCTTCACAAAGTCATGGAAATTAAACAATCCATCGTTGAATAACTACTGGCTCAAGGAGGAGATCCAGATGGAAATCAAAAGATTCTTTGAACTAAATGATAACAGGGACACATGTTATCAAAATCTGTGGGACACAGCAAAAGCATTCCCGAGAGGAAAACTAATGGCATGAATTGCTAACATCTAAAAGATAGAAAGGTCAAAAATCAACAAATTAATAAACCGTCTCAAGGAACTGGAAAAGGAAGAGAAAACTAATTCTAAACCTAGCAGAATAAAAGAAGTAACTAAGCTCAGAGCAGAACTAAATGAAATTGAGAACAAAAGAACTATACAGAAGATCAATAAAACCAAAAGTTGGTTTTTTGAAAAGATAAAATTGATAGTCCTCTTGCTAGATTAACAAGAACTAGAAAGGAAAGGACTTTGACAAACTCAATCAGAAATGGAAAAGGAGAGGTCACAACAGCCATCACGGAAATACAAAACATTATCTTTGAATACTATAAAAATCTATATGCCTAAAAACTACAAAATGTGGAGAAAATGGACAAATTCTTAGAAACACACAACATCCCTAAGCTCAATCAGGAGAAAATAGAATTCCTGAACAGATCAATATCAAGCACAGAAATTGGAGCAACAATTAAAAATCTTCCAAAACCCCCCATATTTCTAATTAATCAAAGAGTCAAAGGAAAAGGATAACAAGGAAAAACTAGAAAATATATCGAACTGAATAGAAATGAAACATACGATACGTATAGGTCGGATAGGTTGCAGCTAAACCTCAAGGGAAATTTATAGGTTAAATGCCTACGTTAGAAGAAAAAAGATCTCAAAACAATCATCTAAGCATTGACTTTACAATACTAGAAAAAGAAGAACTAACCAATCACCAAACAAGCAAAAGGAAGTAGATAAGAAATATTAACCTGCAGTTAATGAAATAGAAACAGAACGCTAGAGGAAAGTCATTGTAACAAAAAAGTTGGATCTAGATTTGATTAATTCACATTGTATGCCTGTATCAAACATCACATGTATCTTATAAAGATATACAACTATTATATTATGTGCCCATAATAATTTTTAAAAATCAGAAAAATTAGCAAAGCTTTAATAAGCCTGAACAAGAAAAAAGAGAGAAAACATAAATGAAGAAAGTACATTAAGGAATAAAGCATAAAGGAATAAAACATAAAGGAATAAAGTACAATAATTCATTGCTGATATTATAGAAATTAAAATGATGAAAAGGTAATACTATGAACAACTTTATGTAACAAATTATACAATTTTGATGAAATAGACATGTTTCTTGAAGACATAAGCTTCCAAATATGGCTTAATAAAAATAGATATTCTGAATAGATTACAACAAATAAAGACATTAAAATAGTAATTAAAACTTTTCCTATGAAGAAAAGCCCAGAACCAAATGGTGTTACTGGTAACATCCCATGTCTTAATTTGTTGGTGAATATGCAAATATTTACTTGGATATTTTTTAAATCTGTGCATACCTGTGATATATACGTGAATTTGTATGTTTTATAGAATTCACATGCAAATTCAACCTATCAATGCAAATCAACAGTTAGCTCATATGTGATGAAAATCATTTAATGTATTTTTGAGCTTCTTTCATATATATACATATTCCATGATAAAAATATACAATACTTAAAGCAATCAGTTTTCTGATTACTCTATAAATTCATCAAGAATCCATAGGATGTACAGTAAAACACATTAGTAAATCATAAACATAAATAACTTCTACAAAAGATAAAAGATAAACAAATGGGAAAAGAGATCAAAAGATGTAAGTAGTTATTTCTCTACACAGCAACACAGAATGGCTTGGATAAAAATAGACTTAGAGCCTCACTAGTAGCTAGAAAAATATAATTAACAAAAACATTAGATACAATTACCACCTCCTCTCCCCAAAGACACACTCACACATAGTAAAATTGGACCGCTACCTGTTGTGAAATTTTGGACTTAGGTTTGGGTTGTAACTGGCCTTCAACCAAATTTTAAATGGTCATCTCTCATCTTCAGGATATATTTGAAGCCAAAGGGATAAGACTCTTCCTACCATCACTGCTTAATGCCAGCCTGGCTAGAGCTTCTCATCATTATTTTTTGTTCACTGTGTTCTACCTTCGAGTGTCACTAAGGGTTTTACTTAATATAAACCTTTCTTAGTTTGTTATTTTGTTAATTTCGTTGACTATTTTTATGAAGCACAGAATTACAAGTGAAAGTTAACATATTTTATAAGAAGATCCAACATTTTGTCGATTAATTTTATGCAAGTTCACTCAAATGAAAGACCAACTATGTCAAGAACAGCATGGACTGGGAGAGCATGTTTGCAGAGGTCATTCAAAAAAAACACAACAACAACAAAGAAATGGATACAAAGTTTCTTTGGAAAATTAATTTAAAAATAATCAAGGAAAAAAAACAATTAATTCAACTCTATCTTGCATTAAATTTTCACTCAAGGCAAAGGTGACAATACTCCAAAGGCAATTTTTTTTTTTACCAGTAGCTTAAGACATTAAGAGGAAATTGACTAACTCAAGGATGGAAAATAGGATTCTGTAAGGATCAAGCTTTATGTTGCCAACCCCAAGGAACTGCTAGTGAAGCCAGGCAACTGGACACATGGTTTTATACTAGCTACATGTAGAGTTTGCTGAGCTTCAGTGCCCTTTATACAATTGAGGAGGTAATGCATGATGGAAATCAATATATTGCCACAAGATGACATACTTTAGTTCCAGCTAGTTTAAATATTTCTTTCAATGGCTCCAAGTATATGATACTTGCAGAGTGAACAAAAATGAAAGAACTAAGTGTATGTATCCCAGACCTGCTGGAAGAGTTTATAAAGGGATATTCACTGAGACAAGGGAAGCAGAAATTTTTTGATTATGGAGATGTATTTAGCACATATATTACCCAGATCTCCTCAGTGGTATCCCATATAAGGCATTCCTTTGAATCCTGTCTTTTCTTTTTCTTTGTTTTAATTTTTTTTATTTCAGGAAATTATGGCAGTACAAACATTTTGGTTACGTGGCATGACTTTGCCACATCCCAACCATGATTTGATATATGCCCTTTCCCCACATACAATGCTCAATACGTCCATTAGTTGTGAGTTTACCCACCCCAACCCCCCTACCCCCAAAAAATATTACTACTGCGTGAGCACCTTAGTGTTGATCAGTCAGTGCCAGTTTGATGGTGAGTACATGTGGTACCTATTCTTCCATTCTTGTGATACCTCACTTCGGAGGATGAGCTCAAGCTCTTTCCAGGAAAATATAAGAGGTGCCAGGTCACCATTGTTTCTTATAATTGAGTATTATTCCATTGTATACATATACCATATTTTAGTAATCCACTCATGGATTGACGGGCACTTGGGTTGTTTCCGCATCTTTGCCGTAGTGAATTGTGCTGCCATAAACATTTGAGTGCAGCTGTCTTTATTATAGAATTACTTTTGTTCCTTTGGGTAGATGCCTAACAGTGCTATTGCTGGATCAAATAGCTGTTTGAGGTATCTCCAAATTCTTTTCCACAGAGGTTACACTAATTTGCAGTTCCACCAGCAGTGTAAGAGTGTTCCTATCTCTCCACATCCTCGCCAGCATTTGTTTTGGGATTTTTTGATACAGGCCAATCTTACTGGAGTTAGGTGATCTCTCATTGTGGTTTTGATTTGCATTTCCCTAATGATTATCTGTAAAGAACCACAGTAGCTTGATTATGTTACTACCTTTTTCAATGAATAAAATCCATCACTACCTGAACAACAGACATATAATGCAGCAGTCACCAACCTTTTTGGCACCAAGGACTGTTTTCATAGAAGACAATTTTTCCACAGACTGGTGGGGAGGATGGTTTTGGGATGATTCAAGCACATTGCATTTACTGTGCACTTTATTTTTTCTTTTATTATATTGTAATATATAATGAAATAATTATACAACTCACCATAGGTTGGGGAACTCCTGATGTAATGTGTGTACTAGTGAAAGTCTCTTAATAAAATGAACCAATAATAATACCCTTCAAAGAAAACAGCACTTTGAAGCTGAAATCGCTATCTGTGATATTACATTTAAGTGCTTATATGAGGATTTCTTGCCTTAAATGAGTTAAATATTTGGTTATCAGAAAAGGAGGAAGACAAAAGTAAGAATAGAATGTATAAATTTATAGGAAACAGTATATAATCTCAAAGAAATGCTGAAATTAGATTTTTATAACATTTAAGACTATTAAAGAGATAGAATTATGAAATTTAAATAATATATTAATGAAAGTTTTAACACAATTTTAAAACTGGAAACATTTTTCCTAAAGAAAACCAACACGTGGACATGATATAAATCTAACTAGAAGGAAACATAGAGAGACGCATCACACATCTTCTCTGACTTATTAAGTTCCCATTACAGTGTGGAATACTCATGAGGAGAAGTTCTAGAACAGTCAGAATTTTGATTTGCCCCAATGTACTATTGAAAAATTATTGGAAAACAAAATTATAAAAATGTTACTTATATTAGATTAAAAATACTACATATTAGGAATTAATATAACTAATGTTATATAACATGTATGAATTTATGACACTGGTCAATGATCAGCACAATTTAACCTAATATATTGATTATGTAAGTCATATTTACCCCTTATATCCTGTGCTCTCTCTGTTGCATGATTTGTTCATTTCATTTCTCTTAATGATCACAACGGTGAAAGTTATAAGAAATGGTAGAAGAATGTAGAAACTCAGAATAAGCCAGTTGTTCTGATGTGCATTGTAGCCTTTTTTAAATAAATATATATCTAGAAATGAACCATATTATAAATCAGTGGGGACTTACTGAATATTTAAATAAGTTTATATTTTTCACACTTTAATCATATATAAATAAATTTTAAAACATCGCAAACTGTTATAGGAAAAAATTTAAAAAATATTTAAGCTCATAACCTAAAAACTATAATGGTACATTTTTCATAGATTCTCTATCTTTTATGCATATTTGTTTAAATAATATAGTGCTTTATATATGTTTTAAATGCTGTTTGATGCATTCAGCCTATTTGAAACATCAATAATTAAAAAAATAATACATTAATAGGACTGCATAATATTTTAGGAAAAAAAATATAGACTTGGAGAAACCCCTATCCAAGACCCTTGCTAAATCATAGTTTCTTTGGAACTATGGAACTCTTCTTGGACAATTTTTAATTGACTCATGTCTCTCCATCTAGTATTTATATTCTATACATATAAAGAAAACACATATCTGTACATATATATCTGTATCTTTATATCTATACATAACATATGCAACTGTGTATGTGTGTATATCTTCTGATTATGTAAGCATATTATGCCCTTCGATTATTTTATTACAGTTTCAAAAATTGAGATATTATACAATTTTGAAAAGTATACAAGAAAAACATATTAGCAAAATTAGGAATAAATTGACTAAATGAATATGCATATACCCACTATCCAGGTCTCAAAACAGATCCTGTTAGAATTCCCAAAGCAATTCAGGACATTTCCTAATCTCTCCTCTCTAAAGGTTACAAAGATCCTGATTTTTCTAGTTATTTATACGGTAAAATTTTACTGAAGTATATAACCTATTAACAAAAATATGTGCATAAAATTGTACAACTCAAAAGACTTTCTACATTGAACACAACCATGTAACCAGCACCAAATTTAGGAAACACAATATTACCAGCACTTCACAATCGCCCCGACTGACTGCACTCACCATCCCTCCCAAGGAAAGTCACTGCTTTACATGGGTCCTTTCTGACAGATTTCAAATGTTATATAAGTGGAATTATACTATATGCACATTTTTTTCTGCCTGACTTTTTGTGTTCATTGTTATCAACTTTTGGGATTCACAGATATTGTTGCTTATAGTGGTAAAATGTTGACTCTCATTGATGCTTACTGTATCATTGCATAGAATAACAGCTATTAATGCATTCTCTTCCAATGGGCATTTGGGTAGTTTGCAATTTGGGTTATTAGGAATGGTGGTTCTATGAATATTCTACAACATATCTTTTGGTCAACATATGTTTCCATATCTCTCAGATATGTGCATACATGGGGAGTGTCAAAGCTTGTTCATGGCATATGCCCATATTTGATATTAGTATATAATTCCAATGAATTTACTAAGTGGTTATAACAATTATATTTCTATTAGTGAATTAGAGTCTTGGTTGTTGCATATCTTTGGTATTTTTCTTCTTTTTATATAGTTGTTCCTTTTTGTTTTTTAAATTTAATTTAACTTTATTTTTATTTGACAAATGATAATTACATATATGGGGTATTTTCTTCTTTTAAATGTTTTATTTTTAATTATTATGGGCAAATAATAGTTGTATATATTTATAGGATACATGTGATGTTTTGATACAGGCATAGAGTGTGAATTAATCAAACCAGGGTAATTGGAGTATCTATCGCCTCAGACATTTATCATTTCTTCATGTTAGAAAACTTCCAATTCCACTTTCTTAGTTATTTCTAAGCGTACCCAAACTTATTTTTGACTATAGTCACTCTGTTGTTCTATCAAATATAGTTCATTCTGTCTAACTGCATTTTTGCACGGTTAACTATCCCCACTACACCAGGTCTCCCTGCCCCCCTTCCCAGCCTCTGGTAACCATCATTGTATTCTGTCTCCATGATGTCAATTGTTTCTAATATTTAGCTCCCGCATATAAGTGAGAACATGTAAGATTTGTCTTTCTGTGTCTGGCTTATTTCACTTAACATAATGGTTTCCAGGTCTACCCATGTTGTTGGAAGTGGCAGGATTTCATTCTTTTTTATGGCTATATGATATTCCATTGTGTATACAGACAAAAATTTCTTCAGCCATTCATCTGTTGATGGACCTATAGGTTGATTCCAAATCTTGGATATTGTGAATAGTGTTGTAATAAACATGAGAATACAAATATCTTTTTGATATACTGTATTCCTTTTTTTTTGGTATATACCTAGCATTGAGATTGCTGAGTCATATGGTAGAGTTCTATTTTTAGTATTTTGAGGAACCTCCACGCTGTTCTTCACAGTGGTTGCACTAATATACATCGCCACCAACATTGTACAAGGGCTCCCCTTTCTTCACATCCTTCGCAACATTCATTATCGGTTGTCTTTTTGAGAAAAGCCATTTTAACTGAGGTGAGATGATATTTCATTGTAGTTTTATACTCCATTCCTCAAAATGTGATTTATTTACTATTATTTTCTAATAAATATATAGATTTATATTTTGCCATGTTTTCCCAAGTTGCGTTCAGAATAAACACTGTATCCAACAGTTGTTTTTAAATAATCTACAAAGTTTTTAATAATATGAAATACAAATCATTTGTGAAGAGTTCATTATTCTATAATTTCATAAAATTTATTGTATGATATTTATTGAAACTTAAAGATACTGTATTCTAACTTATTTAACTAAGTTAATTAAAGCTGAGTATCTCTAAGAAAATCTAATTACACATATTGTTTATCATTATAGCAGTCCCATCCTATCTACAGCTTTGCTTCTGCAGTTTCAATTACCCATAGTCAACTGAGGATTCAAAATATTAAATAGAAAATTCCAAAAATAAACAATTCATAAGTTTTATATTACATGCTCTTATGAGTAGCATGACAAGATCTCACTCTATCTCACTCATGGAATGAATCATCCCTCTGTGCAGTGTATCCATGCGATGTATGCTCGTCTCTCATTAATTACTTAGTAGCTGTCTTGGTTCTCAGGTCGACTTCGTGGTATCACAGTGCTTGGGTTCAAGTAACCCTTATTTTACTTCATAAGCACAAGAATAATGATGATTTCAATTTGGATATGACAAAGAGAAGCTGAGAAGTGCTTGTTTTAAGTAAACAGTTGACAGTTTGACTTAATGAGGAAAAAAAATACATACTAGTATGCTAAGACCTATGGTAAGAACAAATCTTCAATCCATGAAATTGTAAATAAAAAAGAAATCTGTGCTAATTTTGCTGTTGCACCTCAAAATGCCAAAGTTATGGCCACAATGCATGATAAGTGCTCAGTTAAGATAGAAAAGGTATTAAATTTGTGGGTGAAAGACATGAACAAAAAACGTGTTCCGATTGATAGCAATGTGTTGTGCTAGAAAACATTGAGCCTATACAAAGACTTCAACAAGGATTTCTCTGGATAAAAAAAAATGACACCAAGCCATTTATTGCAAGTAAGATTCAGGAATAGGTTTGGACTGAAAAATATAAAAACTCCTGTGTCTTCTGAGAGAAAAGAAACTGCCACAATTCCAGCATAGCTAAAGAAGTCAATTAAGAAGAAAGTATACCATGAAAAGCAAGTCTTCAATTGTGATGAAAGTAGGCTCTTCTGGAAGAAGATGTCCAATAGAACTTATATTCATAAAAATGTGAAGAAGCCACCATGGCATAAAACATGGAAAGGGCAGTTAGTTATTGCTGTTACTCTCTTGCTGTGCCTAATTTACAAATCAAACTTCATAACAGGTATGTATGTATAGGAAAAAACATAGCATATACAGGTCTTGGTACTATGTGCAGCATCAGGCATCCAGTGGGGTCTTGGAATGTACCCCCAAGGATAAGGAGGGACTACTGTAATTTCAATAAAGACACCATTCAAGAAAACTCTTAGATTTCTTTAATTAGCCCCATATAAAAGAACATTCTATTTTGCTTTAAAAATTAAATTTCTACTTACCAGATGTCTGAAAATTTCCATCATCTATACTGCCCCCTGGTGAACCAATCTGGAACTTACAATCTGGAGGCTTATGGCCAGGAAAACATTGGCAGTTACCAAAATTATTACATATCTGAAACAAAAATATAGAATCCCTTTGATTCAGCTGGCCCAAAATGTACAAACAGTTCTTAAAACTTAAAAATAAGAAAACAACCCAAGTTTTAAAGATAGGCAAAAGATCAGGACACCTCACCAGAAAAGATACACAGATGACCAGTAAGCATAATAAAAAATGCTAAACATCATATGCCGTTAGAGAGTTGCAAATTAAAATTGCAGTGGGTTACCACTAAGCAATAATTAAAATATTTAAAATCCAAACTCTGAAAACACCAAAAGTTGGTGAGGATGTTAAGCAATAGGAAACTTTATTAATTGTTGGTGGGAATGCAAAATGGTACAGCCACTTTGAAGGACAGTTTGGCAATTCCTTACAAAACTAAACGTGCTCTTCCCATACAAGCCAGTAATTTTGTGTTCCCTGGTATTTAGCCAACTGATCTGAAAAGTTAAATCCACACAAAATCGGGCATGTGAACGTTTATAGAGACTTTATTCATAAGTTCCCCAAACTGAAAGAAACCAAAATGTTGAATGCATAAACAAACTGTGGTACATCTGTGCAACAGAATATTATTCAGTGCCTAAAGACAGTGAGCTATAAAGCCATGAAAAGACATGGAAGAATCTTAAATGAATATTATTAAGAGACAGTAAAAAGATCATTGGTTGGTAGGAGTTTGGGACAGGGGAGGAAGGGTTAAATATGTGGAGCACAGGGCATTTTTAGGGAAGTAAAATTCTTCTGCATAATACTGTAATGATGGAAATATGCAGTTATATATATATTTTAAGACCTATAGAACAAATGAGTTAACCCAATGTTGCAAGATGCAAAATAATAGGGAAACCTGAAGGGTATAGGAGTTAGGGGATATATGATAAATCTGTACTTGGCACTTATTTTTTGTAAGCCAGAAATTGCTCTAAAAAAATGTCTACTATTTTTAAAGACTACTACAGAAAATACATAATGAAGAAACACCACCAAAATAGCATAACTTTGATATTCAATCAAAAACCTTAAGTACAAAATATAAAACTTGACAATCAATAGCATTCCGAAAACAGAAACAATTATATCAAAAGAAATGGGTGAGGCAAAGTTATACAATGTATCCAAAGTGTAAAAAAA
>CAUYPO010113839.1:0-32468 GCA_963574435.1 Cheirogaleus major
GAAGACCCTACGTTCAGGTTCCAGGAAGCGCCAACTATTCCTGCATGGACGATTGTCCTTGTGACCTTGGGCTTCCTTCCTGCGGACTTTGGGAGGATGTCTTCTTCTAGACTCCCTCTCCCACCCCCACTTCTCTAGACACTAGAGATAAAAGCTGGAAGCGATTCCAATAGTGCTTCCCACTTTTCAACTGGACGCTGGGGAGGACACCCTGAGCCATCCAAGTTGGGTGCTGCGTCCTGAGCTTCTACTTATGGCCCTAAAGAGAAGGGGGGAGACCTTGGCCACTCCCCCAACCCCTCTCACCTCTCGAGGGCTGTGTGCTTGGTCCCTGGGTCTCACTCCCTGGGATTTGGGCTGACACTTTAGCTCTCTAAGTCTGTTTCCTCACCTGCAAAATGAGAATAATGGTATCATCTCCTAGGATTGCTGTAAGGACCAAAAGAGATAGATGCTTGGCATATCTTGAACACCCACTAAATGCGGGGCATCATTACTGTGATGGTGATATTTCAGCTACAGTGCCTCTCTGCGGATTTTTAAAAATTGTGATAAAATACAACTCAAATTTACTCTTTTGAAATGTATAATTCAGTAGCCTTAAGTATCTTCACAATGTCACGCAACCATCTACTATCTAGTCCCGGAACTTACTTATCTCCCCAAATCACCCATCAGCGCCAGACGGATTCAGCAGTCACTGCCGTCCCTCCTTGCCCTCAGCTCCGGGCAATTGTTAATCTGCTTTCTGGTTCTATGAATTTGCCCATTCTGGACATTTCATACAAATAGAATCACATAATATGTGGGGTTTGTGTCTGGTTTCTTCCACTTAGCATAATGTTTTCAAGACTTATCCATGCTATAACACACATTGGCACTTCATTCTGGTTTATGGTTAAATAATATTCCATTGTGTGGATAAGAGGATATACCGCATTCCATTTATTCATATGCTGATAGACATTTGTGTTCTTTCCACCTTTTGACTATTATGAATAGAGATGCTATGAACATGTGTGTACAAGTTTTTGTTAAACACCTTTTTTCAATTTGGGGGGAATAGTTGGGTCGTACAGTAATTTTATGTTTAACTTATTGGGAAGCCACCAAACAATGTATACTGCTTACATTCCCACAAGAAATGTATAAGGGTTCTAATTCCTCCATGGCCTCACCAACACTCACTTTCTCTTTTTTTTGAAAAAAAGATGTGGCCATCCCAGTGGGCATGGAGTGATATCTCATTGTGGTTTTAATTTGCATTTCCCTAATGACTGATAACATCAAGCATTTTTGTACATCTACTTTGGGGAAATCTCTATCCAAATCTTTTGCTCATTTTACCTTTTTATTATTTCTCCTATGGATTTTAGGTTATTTGCTAACCAACGGGGTTAGGAAAAAGTGTCAAAAAGACATGAAAGTTTTAGGGGGAGGGCAAGGTGGCAAGCTCAAACTCACGGTACAACCTGGATGTGCAGGAAATAAAATAAAAGTCTCCTTACTTCGTCTAAAACTTACTTGTCTTCCTTCTGAGTCTTTATAGCTAGTTGGTAGGGAAAAGATTAAGTTTTAGTCTGATCTGCTTTATAACTTAGATTCTAAATATAAACAGCCCTCCCAGTTAAGCTCAATCTTTCTAGAAAAACAAAACAAACCCAAGTTCCAAGTCCAGAGATTTCTCTTCCCTGACCCAAAGGCGATCGCAGCCTCTACAAGCATGGGGTGGTGGTGGGTTTGTAAACTGAAGGCAGAGGGGATAGCTCAGCAGCCTTGGTGTGGTGACCTCTACCTCCTCTGGCCTCCTGGGCCAGGTCTTGGTCTTCTGGTTCAGTCTTGCCCACTGGAGTTGGGGGCCAAAGGCTGTGGCTGAGTCTTCTCCTCTTGGCTCCATCAGAGGCACCTGCTCCTGGCGACTCGGCCTCCCCTTAGGTCTGGCTGTGACTTCCCTTGGGCCCTCCTCCCTGAGACCCCTCTCCAACGCCAGCCAGGCGGTTGGTTCCTCTGGGTCTCACGTGCACCTCAGGTAAACCAAGAGCAGCTCAGGAAAGCCGAAGTCGTGGGGCCTGCCTGCCACACCCCCTGCACCAACGTGTTTGCACGGAGGAGCCACCCCCAGGCCAGCTGCAGCAACCCCCTGCAGCCCCAGAGAGGGGCAAGGACAGCAACAGCATCCTGCAGGCTCAGATGAAGGGGAAGTCCAGAGGTGGTGACTAAACCAGTCCTCAAGGGGCAGGAGATGGCGTTGGGGTGGCGCTCTGCCTCTGAAACCCCTTAGCCCACAGCACCTGGCACCGTGTTAGACAAGGAGGAGATGCTCTAGCAATCAATTGCTTGGGGTGACTGTGAGCAGTGAGCCTTGGGAGATGAAGCCAATACCTCAGTGGCTGCTTCTCTTTGAATCAGAGGAGACATTCAAATGGCCACCTCGAGCCCATCTCTGTCACTGACCATGAAGCCCCCCGACTTACTGCCCACAAACTGACAAATGTACATGGTCTATATTTATCCTCCCCACCAGTCCTGCAAACTCAAAGAAAGGTATATTCCCCTCCTTTCTGAAGCTAATTCTCCCACCTCTGTTCATAAGTCCGTATCCCTATACCTTCTCCAAGGTCTACACCTTGATCAGAGGAAGAACTGGAAGCAGAGAAGACGCCCTGCCCAGATCTGCAGAGAAGTGGATGACTTCAGGCTGGCTTTGAAAAGCAGCAACTCCTGTGTCCTCTGCAGCCTGTTGGTTTCGCCACTGCCTGATCGATGTTGGCATCCTGATCTGCCTGCCAGTGGCTGCAAAGTCATGAGCGCCTGAGGGTCTCCGTGATAAGGGAGAGAAAGGCCGACCAAGTCCCCATCCCGGGAGCCCCCATTGGAGCCAAAGAGGCTTGAAAAACCAGTGAGGAGAACACTCAAGAAGGTGCAATTAGAATCTGAGTAAAGGACTTCCTGGAGCAAAAAGAAAATGATTTAAAAACCAAAACAAAACAAAACTCAGGGGCTGGGTATGGTAGCTCATACCTGTAATCCCAGCACCTTGGGAGACAGAGGTGGAAGCACTGGTTGGGCTCAGGAGTTCAAGGTTGCGGTGAGCTATGATGATGCCACTGCACTCCAGCCTGGGTGACAGAGCTAAACCCTGTCTCTAGGGGAAAAAAAAGACAAAAAACAAAAATGTCAGGAAATAAACCGAAACTAAAAAAAGGATTATCACTGTTGAACAGTGGATTAGAAGTCTAGAAGATCAAGTGAAAGAAATAGCTCACAATATAAAAACACAAAGAGATCGAAATCGGAGGGAACAGTAAGAGACTTAAAGGAGACATGACATTAAAATAATAAACGTTCCAGGAGGGGAGAGAGAGGAGACAGAAAGAGAGAGAGACAGAGAGACGGGGGCGGGGGGGGGGGAGAGAGAGAGAGAGAGAGAGAGAGAGAGAGACGGGGGCGGGGGGGGAGAGAGAGAACAGATGAAAGAGAAGTGATATTTAAACAAATAACAGAGGAAAATTTCCATGACCTGACACAAGATTTAAGACTGTAAATTGAAAGGTCCAAGGCCCAGGACAGGATTATTTTTTTAAAGACACACACCCAGACATAACTGAGTGGAAATCTCAGACTTCTAAGGATAAAGAAAATTGTTTACCAGAGCGAGAGAAGGAAAGGTCTGAAGGAAGTACATCCTGGTCCTGTTACATCTTCCCATCATTCTGATGAATCCCGTGAAAACGAGCACTCGTTATTTTAAAATTTTGATGAAGAAAAACACTGTAATGCCTTTTCATGATTTTTCATTTGTCCAGGGACCCTGTTGGTCTGCACATGGCCCTGGACCCAGTGCCTAGCTGTCCTGTGCCTTTGGCTCTGTCTCTGACGCGGGGCCTTGGCCAGCCGGAGGTCCTTCAGGCCAGCAAGCTCTTCTGGACTTTGAACCTAGAACTGCACTTGGCATTGGAATGCACACAGGGCATGTTCCTGCCCTTAAGGAGCACAGGGTCCCCCAGCAGGGCCTGTGCCCTTTCTTTAGCACTTTGCTAAAGATACTAAGAGGAGGTGATGAGACAGAAGCACTCATGCACATTTCTCCTCCATGGTCCACCTGTCCCTCTGTGCCCATCAAAGGAGGATGGCCTGACACTAGAAACTGTGGTTGCCATGACAACCCCAGGATGGCATTTCCTGTGACCCGGCTGAGGTTCTTCTGAGACACAAGGGGTCACTTGGCATTCCCCCAACGCATCCCAGGTCCCTTCCACTCTCCCGTCACCCACCTGCCACACATCTGCCCGCCACAACTCTGCCAACCAGCCACACTGGAAGTGAGGGTGCCCTTATCCTGGGGGCATGTTCTGTATTCGAACACTGATTTGCCTCGTGGGCCTGCTTTCCAAAGACAGTGGGAGACAGGCCACCTTGAAGCAGGGTCACCCAGGTGGGAAAAGGGATTGCTTGAGGTTAAGAATCAAAGGAAAAATTAAAAGAGGGAACGCCCTGCATGGGAGGGTTTCCCCTTCTTCTCTGGTGTCCTTCTGGTAAGGGAAGGGAGATGGGGACATAGAAAGCTCTAAGAGAAGCCAGCAGGAGATGTGGCGGGCAGGAGCAGGTAGGTGGCCCTGCACGAAGAGCTGCGGAGGGCTACCGCCCAGGACACTGACCTGCAGTGCCAGCATCTGCCAGGGGGCAGCTTGGGAGGGTTGTGAGTGACTTTCAGCAGAGGCAGGAATGCCAGCATATTGGACAAAGTGAGGTTTCCAATCACCATATGTGGCTGAGAGCTAATGAATTTGCACGTCTGAGGGCACCAGGCTGAGCATAAGGGAACAATGTCCCAGGCTCTCGGTGACCTTGAGTGGCACCAGATCCACCTTTGGCACAAAGTAATGAGCACATACTTCCTGGCAAGCCGGCTACCTCTCCTCTCCTCGACGTTCCAAAGCCCACCTCTCCCATTCCCCCTCTACCTGTCTGGCCTGAAACTGCCCAAGGCCTGGGGCTTGGGGCTCTTCCTGACTCCAGAGTTTCTTCCCAATTCCAGAAGCAGAGAAACAAGACCTTGGATCACCCCTCCTTCCTGCCCCCTGAGACAGGCAGCCGAGCTGGAGCAAAGACCCCAGAGGCCCAAATGAGGAAATGTCAAGGCACCTCGGAGCAACACGAAGCCACGTTGCCAACACTGGCCAAGGTCTGAGCCAAAGGACATAAAGAAACAGGATTTCCATGGCGAGTATCTCTAAGGATTTGCATTGCTGCCCAGTAGACACAAGCCCCAAAGTGCTGGCTCGGGGAGGGAAGTGCCAGCTTTCTGTTTAGTCTGGCACCGACCCCATGGGCCTGCAAGGATCAACGAGCTGCCCGGTGTGGATTTCAAGGCCCCCAAGTCCCCATGTTTATCTTTAGGCTCGGTTCCAGGAGCTCAGCGATGTGTCCATTTCAAAATAATTATTACGATAGACTGTCCTCGGTACAATGCAGACTTTGGAATCCATGTCAAAGTACAGTAGAACAAAACACTCTCAGAGAAAGCAATTCTGCCTAATGACTTTGGTGCATGAAGAATGGGATTTGTCATAAGAACTCTCAGAATGCATGTGGGCATCCAACACCTCGGGGAGAATAGGATATGAAGACATAATAGTTGGTGGACATAATTGGGGAAATGACCGGCATAATGTTTTGCAAAATTGGGTGTTTCAGCTGGTTCTGGTCATTGGACAATGGAAGGACCGACCAGCATTTGGATATTCAATTACCTCCTGATGCTGAGGACTAGTTGAATATATTTGGTTCCGGAAATGTCCCAATAAAGCAAGAGAAAATGGGAGAAAAGGCTTTGGCTGAGGCCAAGCCATTCTCACAGCTGCAGAAAGACAAATCCCAGAGCACCCACCACCCCACCCCA
Organism: Cheirogaleus major; assembly: GCA_963574435.1. Lineage (NCBI taxonomy): Eukaryota > Metazoa > Chordata > Mammalia > Primates > Cheirogaleidae > Cheirogaleus > Cheirogaleus major. The sequence continues at coordinate 5,903 of CAUYPO010113839.1, forward strand.
GCCCAGCCCCAGCCCCCACGTGGCTTTAGGAGGCTGCTCACAGCAGAGCTTAACCACAGCCTCGTGGCTGAGCATAAGGCAATCACGAACCCCCCCAGGAAGATGCCTCCTGTCAGTTCACCCTACCCCTAAGGTGCACCACCTCCATCTTGCCAAAAATGAGAAAGACTGAAGCGATCTTTCTCACTCTTGGTGCTGGACACCAAGCACCCCACTTCCCCACCCCCCTGCACCTAACTGTCTGCTTCCCTGTCTCCTTATGAAAATCTACCAACCTCCCAACCACACACTGACATTTCTGGCAGAAAAACCCTTATTATTCCACCTGAACCAACAAGAAACAAAGCCAGTCAAGAAATTTGCCTATTGGGATTGCAAAGCTTTGAATGCCATCAGTCATGTGGAAAACGTTGAGCCGGGCCTGGCAGAGCCCCCCAAGGCCTTCATGCAAACAACAAAAGCTGCTGAGCACCCTCAAGCCCACGTGGAGGAGGAACCTCTAATCACAAAGCCAGGCACTGGCCTCCTCGGATGGCCCTAATGAGCACCAGGTGACCACGGATGAATGCGACCACACTGTGTTTGTCAAGCCTGAGATTACTGCAAAGCCTGGAATGAATGAGTCTACAAACAAGCCAATCTATCTGCCCAGGAGCTGGAAAGAATAGAATGTGGAGAAGGCAGGGGGCGGGAGGTGTCACCAATTACTTGTGGTTCTCGGAAAGCCAAGGAATACGCTTGGAAGTACAACTTCTGAGTGCTGGAGAAGCCGCTGGTCGGCATCCCAAGTCTTCTGGATAATGTCAGACTCTCTCAGACCATCCAAGCCAGGCCAGATGGAGGCAAGATTGCACAGTGTGCAAACCTGCCTCTGACTCCTCTCTGCCCTCTGCTGTCTCTTGCTTATCTTCCTCCTAGTCTAACACCACGCACACACACACGTACACATGCACACACGCACACGTACAAGAAGAGTTTAGGCAGGGGTCCTCAAACTACAGCCCGCAGGCCATATGCGGCCCGCTGAGGACATTAATCCGGCCCGCCAGGTGTTTTTGCCCGTTTTGTTTTTTTACTTCAAAATAAGATATGTACAGTGTGCATAGGAATTTGTTCATAGTTTTTTTTTTTAACTATAGTCCGGTCCTCCAACGGTCTGAGGGACAGTGAACAGGCCCCCTCTTTAAAAAGTTTGAGGATTCCTGGTTTAGGGTCTTCCCTTCTCTCTTGCCAAATCCCTGTTCCTAGGAAAGGCTCCGATACAACTGTGCCCTGATCACAGGTCAAGTATCAATGAAGTTGTATCATAATGGGAGTAGATGGTGGGTTACAGTTCGCACCGTGGACACTGAGGAGGTAGCTGGGAGGAGAAGGCGAGAGTCAGGGTGACATATGCAACGAAGCTTCGGAGGAGGGTGCAGGGAGACTCGCCCAACTCTGCCCCTGGCTTCCCGTGGGCCGTGGGCACTGACCCCCTTGAGTCGATCTCCATCTCTTTGTCTGTATAAGGCGGGGCATGACTCAGCGACTTCGCTGTTCCTTCTCCAGTCTTGCCCAGTCCGTGGGTAGCAGGTCAGTGGGAGTTTCTCATGAGCTCTGGGAAGTAACCGGGCACATGCACGAAGATGTGGGAATGCCACAGACAGCCTGTGCCACAGGTCCACGGTGGCCTGGCCCTCCAGGAGGCCAGCCTTGCAGACCGAACGGGCCCTGGAGGACAGGCTGCTGCTCTCATGGTGCCCTTGGGAGCGTTTGGGGCTCATTTTGGTGGCTTGGTAGTGCACATGCTGGAGGTTCTCCCATGTCCCTAGAGAGACCCCTGGGAGAATAGACTCCCCCGCCCCAACTTCTCCAGCTCCCATTCGAGTTCTAACTCCCCCACAAGGCTTCCCTGGTCCCCATAGCCCAGGTCCCCTTTCTTCTTCTAGGTCTTTTTTCTGAAAGTGCCTGGGACAGGTCTACCCCAGTGTCACTCTCCTGCAGGGGCCCCACTCACACTGCAGCTAAGATAAGTGGCTGGGCTTCGCCAGAGTAGAGATGCCCCGGGACGGTGCGAGGCAGTGCCCCACCCCCAGTTCTCCCGGAGCAACAGCACGTGGGGGGCTCTCCAGTCCCCTGCAGACACTTCTCACCCTGCTCACCATCCTTCCTCCTCCCCCACCAGCTGTCACCCCTGGTGGCAGGACGCTCACTGCCCTGCCCGCAATGTCTCTCTGAGCCCCGCTCAGGACCGGACACCCCATTGCCTTGACCAGACTAGAAGTCTGAGCCACAAGTACCCGTTCCTTGTTATTCGTAAGTTTTGTGGGTTTGGCTTTTGGGTTTTTTTGTTTTTTTTTTTTTTCATATGAGAGGTATTTGGGTGTCTGGGAAAGAATTTTTAAAATAACTTTTTATAGCTAATGAAGAATTTTTAAATATCACTTAGAACAAAAGGCCTCTTTGAAGCCCAGTGCCCAGAACATGGCCACAATGGACAACCCTGTTTGTTTGCTACAAACTGTTTACTTTGCTACAAATTGGATGCAGAGAGAGGGCTTTAGGGGCCGAGGGTTGCACAGATCTCAGCCTTGAAAAGAATTCAAGTAACCTCAGCCCCATTCCACACGCCCCACCTCAACTATGCGCTGTGGAATGGTGTTGTGTTTGGAGCGGCTCTGCTTTGGCCCCGGTGTGGGGTGAGTGGTGGACGGGTCTCTCATTATAACTCTGTGTTTTAGATCCTGGGGCAAAGGAAATTAACAGAGCAACTCAAACCTTGTGACCTATAGAAAAGACTTGGGAGTTTATTTGGGCTAGAAGGGAACGAGTGTAGGAAGGAAGGAGAGAGAGGTGTTCTCTGTCCTCACGGCTTATTGTGGATGTCCTCACCCTTTAAAACCTGCCCCCAGGCCTGGCTGTATGGAAATGCACCTTCCCTGCTACAGAGAGGGGGTCTGAGGAGACTCAGTGACACCTTAGTCCCATTTTTTCCCCTCAGTTCCCCCGACTTGCTGTTATGGGTGAATTGTATCTGTTCCCCACCCCCAATGTATACAGTGCAAACTTAACCCCCAGCAAGTCAGAATGTGGCTGTATTGGGAGCAGGGCCTTTAAAGAGGTGACTAAGTTAAAATGAAGTCCTTAGGGTAGACTCTAATCCCAACCTGACTAGTGTCCTTACAAGAGGAAATTTGGACACAGAGACACCAGGGCTGCACACACAGAGAAAAGACCACATGGGGACACAGTGAGAAGGTGGCCACCTGCTAGCCAAGGAAAGAAGCCTCAGAAGACACCAACCCTTTTGACAACCCTTTTGACATCTAGACACCTTGGACTTCTAGCCTCCACGACTATTGGCCAATAAATGTCTGTGGTTCAAACTGCCCAGTCTGTGATACTTTGTTACGGTGCCCGAGCAGATAAGACACTGTCATAAGATGGGAGATTCTGGAACTCTCTCCAAGAGCTCTCTCAGTTTCCTGGTCCATACAATAGGAGTGTAGCATCTAACTTGCAGGGCTCCGGTAAGGGTTAGGGCTGCCAATGGCAGGGTTAGGGTTACCTGGCAGGGTCTGGCACAGAGCAGGCACTGGCAAAATAATTGTGAATGTTAAAACTACCATTATTGCTATTGGAGACCAATCAATGTTTATTTGTTACTTATATATCTTTACCAAACATCATACGGAGAATCTCTCTCCATGGATTTGACAATTAAGCACCAAAGAATTTAGTCTTTTTGGTAACCCTCAAGATTTCGCTCTCTCTGGGCCACCATGTCACACAACTCTGGGGGACACTTTTGCAGGGTTTGTTGCCCCTAAACCAATTCCTTATTCCTGATGTTTCGCCATCACCAATTTCACCGACGGTATTTCACTGTCACCGTTGACAAGAAGAGCTTGGCAACCTCATGCAAATTATACCCACGGGGCTACTCACCTTCGTGTCAGGCTCTAATAAATTGGTCAGGTATAATTTCATCCTCATATAATCTTTTTCCTTTACCCCCCAAAAACCATTTCTGTGTAAGAATTGGTTACCCTGTCCTTGCTTGTACCTGTACCATGTGACATAGCAGAGCAGGGAGGCTCACACACTGACATTTCTCTTATGCCACAGGGTTTCCAGGGACACTGTGACCATGGGTTGATGATGGGTTATACCCTTCACCACCAATCCTGGCCGTTAATCCACATTTAGTCTGTTTGTCTCAGAAAATACTGAACCTCGACCATCTCTGAATTTAAACCTCCCATCTGATGAATTAGAATATCCCCAAAACGTTCTCCCGAGCCGCAGTGGCATGGAGCCTGGCCACACACCACTCCTGTGGCTTCACACGGCTGAGTGCAAGAGGCCTCCTAGCCCTCCTTTTTTGAGGGCCACAGATTCTCTGCCTGAGTTTCTCCTTTCAGACAGAACTTTCTATAAACGAGCAGACCGCGAAGCCGGCTCACCGCAGTAACTATCTGAGATTTCTCGTCTCTGTTTAAATGAGATGGGTACAACAAACATGCAGTGAAGGGTAGCACCAGAGATAAATTCACGATATTATGTTTAATTACGATTTTTCAACTTTTGATATATTCTCTCATGCCTGGCTGGTCGCTTCGTCTGCAGGACTGTAGAGAATGCTGTGGTTGTAAAAATGGGCTGTCTTCATTTACACCAACTATCGCTGTCATCAGTCTTTGGTGGTGATGTCCCTCCGTGCCTGGCATCTCTTCCTTCCTCTGGGCTCAGGAAGCCAGCGCCCACCCTCCCTTCAGGGTGGACTCTCTACCTAACTCTTGTCCAGTGTCTGCCCTCACCTCAAAAGACCTTCCTCTTCCTTCCTACACACTGAGTCCTTTCTAACATTGCAAAACCGTTTCTCTCGAGTCTGCTGCTCTTCCCTACTGGACGTTTCTCCAGCCGAGACTCTTTTTTTTTTTTTTTTTTTGAGACAGAGTCTCACTCTGTTGCCCAGGCTAGAGTGAGTGCCGTGGAATCAGCCTAGCTCACAGCAACCTCAAACTCCTAGGCTCAAGCAATCCTTCTGCCTCAGCCTCCCGAGTAGCTGGGACTACAGACATGCGCCACCATTCCCGGCTAATTTTTTCTATATATTTTTAGTTGGCCAACTAATTTATTTCTATTTTTAGTAGAGACGGGGTCTCGCTCTTGATCAGGCTGGTTTCGAACTCCTGACCTTGAGCGATCCGCCCGCCTCAGCCTCCCAGAGTGCTAGGATTACAGGCGTGAGCCACCGCACCCGGCCTAGCCGAGACTCTTGATCACCGGTCTTCACCCCCGCGCATCTGAATGCTGGCTCCCACGCCCCACTCCATCGAAGGACACTCAATCCCCAGGCCAAGGGCTGAGCCCCAGAGCAAAGCCTCCCTCCATGAGGGAGGCAGAAGAGGCACGAGGCTGTGAGCCTGGCTGAGACGCTCTGCCTCGTGGGCAAATTGCAGAGTCACGCACGGCCAATTTGCGGACAGTCAGAATGGCACCTGGGAGTCTGTGTGCTGGAGGTGCCACTCCTTGCCCTCTCTGCACCCCTCGACTTCTGCTATCCCGTAACACCCCACCCCACGTGCCACCCCGCCTCGCACATCTGCTGTCTCCTGCAGGAAGAATTCTCCACCCTCCCCTGGTTTAAGTGAACCCCAGCTTTCCATGTCCATCAGAGACCCCTGTAGCCTGCTGTGTACTGCCCCTCAGCTCTATACCACTGATGAGCACCACTGCATACTTAAGGCATGCCAGGCCAGCAGTTAGTTCTTCTGTCCTCACGGTGACCCTACAGGATAGGTACAGCACATTCCCGTGTCACAGGTAAGCAAGCTGAATCCCAGAAAGGATAACCTATACTGGTCCAGAGTCTCCCTTTTAAAAAGTAACAGAACCACAACGTGCTGGCGAGGAGTCCAGCCCCACCACGTGTGATCTGCCTCATGTCTGTATCTGTTTGACTTTGCCCTTGGGCAAGGGGAAGCGCCTGACCCTGGACCAGAGGGGCACGTGCTCTTCCAGACAGCCCTGAGCAGTTCCCGAGAAGACCTGGACATTCGTGGCTGAGACCCCTGGTCCCCTTCCTCTCCTTACTGGATTCCACACTCCCTCCCTGCTGAACCTCTCTATGCCTCGGACTCCACCGCTGTAAAGTGGGAAAGGTGCTGCCACCTTCCTCCTTCGCAGGGCGTGAGGATGAAATGGGATCTGCGCTGCACAGGCATTGCTGCGGTCATTATTTGCACTCGTGTGGTTCCAAGGCAATATCCCTTCTCTTGGAGGGAATATTTTAGTAGGAGACTCTTAAAGGTGGTCATTATTTGCACTCGTGTGGTTCCAAGGCAATATCCCTTCTCTTGGAGGGAATATTTTAGTAGGAGACTCTTAAAGGTGGAAAACACGGCTTGAAGAGCCAAAAGAGTACATCTCTGACAATAGGATCCTGAGCCATCCATGGAAGCCATCCATGGAAGGCCAGTGGTCTTTCCTTGCACCCTCCAAATCCTGTTACCGAGGCAGCTGCCCATGCGTGCCACCTGAGCTCACGAGCCCAAGGAACAGCCACACGAGCGGGTTTGTACAAAGTGGCCAGTCACCTCTCACCAACACTGAACTCAAGGTTCAAATTCATCAGATGTGTGCAGTGGAGGTCCACGTGCTATTTAAATTAGCTCCGTGGAAGATTTGCCTCTTTGGTGGGGACCCTGGCAGGGCCCCTGACCCCGGGCCAGCAGGGTGAGAGGGGAGCTGCGTGGAGGGAGAACGAACAGCCCTGGGGTTTGTGCCGTGCACAGTCGGAGCTGTTAGCGACCCAGATCGCCTTGTTTATTGATTTCACAGGCTCACAGACCAGAACATGATGAATATCACTTTTCCACTGGGGCGAAAGTCACACGGCCAAAGAAGCGAGGCAATCATCCAGAAAACAAAATTGTTTTTGTCTGAATGTGCCATTGGAGACACTCTGAAAAACAGGCTCTTCAAGTAATTACGGAGCTTCAGCAAAGCGAGGCTCTCGCGTGAATTATCTGCGTGATGGCCTGAGTTCTCCAGTCTGTCCGTGAAGATGGGACCTCCGCAAGTCACCAGCTCACGTAAGTGGACACATTCAAAGGCAGGCTGCAAAAGTAATGAAGATGCCAATTTAATAAAGGAACAACCGGGCTCTGTTGCCTGGTGTTTAAGGACAATGCCTTTGGCGATAGGTTGGATGACTGTTTTTATTGCGAGTTGTCCATAATAATACTGGAAGTTGTAATTCCCACCCTGAGGATTGTCTTAGTCCCTGAGCAGAGCTTGTCACGTGGATGTCTTTCCCTGATCTCCTGTCACCTCTCTTCTGGGGGTGTCTGCAGCAGGGTGATTCCAGAGAGAAGCCATCCAGGCCAGATTGACCAAACTGGACACCATCTTGCAAAATCAGCACACTTGCATTGAGACACACTTCTTCTTCTTCTTTTTTTTTTTTTTTTTTCTGTGACAGGGTCTCACTGTGTTTCCTAGGCTAGAGTGCCATGGCGTCAGCCTAGCTCATAGCAACCTCAAACTCTTGGGCTCAAGCAATCGTGCCTCAGCCTCCCGAGTACCTGGGACTATAGGCATGCGCCACCATGCCCGGCTAATTTTTTCTATATATATTTTTAGTTGGCCAATTAATTTCTTTCTACTTTTAGTAGAGACGGGGTCTCACTCTTGCTCAGGCTGATTTCGAACTCCTGACCTTGAGTGATCCGCCCACCTCGGCCTCCCAGAGTGCTAGGATTACAGGCGTGAGCCACCGCGCCTGGCCAAGACACCCTTCTTGTATCTGCTCTTTGCTGCCAGGCAGAGTTAACCCCCTGGCGTCCAGAGCACTGAGCATATCTCTGCCTCTACAAAGCCTGACCACAGTCAAGTTCCCAACAGGAAACAAGTGGCATGGCAGCATGGGATCATCCAAGGAGGGAACAATGACAAAGACAGGATCGGGTGTAGTGGAACCACAGGGGTTGTACAGGAAGCTGGGGCTAGTGGTGTTGGTGTGTTACAGACCTTCCATCCACCCAACAGGACAAGGGAAGCAAAGTCTCCAGAACATGGTACGTGAGGGCCATGTGAAGCAAGTCCCCTGAGAGGAGCAGTCAGGACACAGCAAGTCAAGACCACTTCCCAGGGAGGGCACAGGGCAGTCAGCCTGCGGTGCCTCCAGCCTGCCTCTGCCTTCAGGTTGGGTGCCCCACTAGCTGAGCCCAGCCAGAAGGCAGAGTCCCCATGATCCCATCCATGAGTCTATACAGGGCAGGCTCCCAGGGCAGAGGGCAGGTGGGAAGAGGAGGACATCGGAGGGTGAAGAGAAGATATGCATTAAACATAGCTGTCAAATGTCAACTATGAAAAGGAAGCCAGCTGGGAAGTTCAGAAGCTGTAGATGTTGTCACTGCCACACCCCACATCCTAACAAGAGACCCTTGGTGCAGAACCGAGCACTTGCTCGGCTGAGTTGAGAGGCTGAGATGATACTTTTACTTTGGGGCTAATAAATTATCATAATCCTAGGAAGGCATAGTAATTTCTATCTTATGTACTCACTGCAATTTCAGGAACAGATAAGAATAAAAATAAATAAAAAGATAATAAAGAAAAAATTGGGTACAACACTAGTACTTTTATAACTGTTTTAAATGTGCTTGTAATACAGCCAGGTGTGGTGGCTCATGCCTGCAATCCTAGCACTCTGGGAGGCTGAGGTGGGAGGATCACTTAAAGACCAGCTTGAGCAAGAGCAAGATTCTGTCTCTACTAGAAATTCAAAAAATTAGCTGGGTGTGGTGCTGCGTGCCTGTAGTCCCAGCTACTCAGGAGGCTGAGATTGCTTGAGCCCAGGAGTCTGAGGTTACAGTGAGCTAGGCTGACACCATTGTACTCTAGCCTGGGCAACAGAGCACGACTTTGTCTTAAAAAAAACAAAAAATACTAGTAATTAAAGTTTCATTACCATTGTGATAATATTCAAATGATTTGAAGCATGTAAAAGAATCCAACATATTAGACGCATGAGTTTCATAGAATGATTAGAAAAATTTGATGAAAGAAGTTTGCAATCAATGTTTAAATGTCAGCGAATTTTTCAATTGGTAAATTCGTAAGTTTTATTTTATTAGTTGGGTAAGTGGTGTTTGAAATTTTAGAAGAATAATATTTAATAGGCTGATGAAATTAATAAGTTGTGTATTGAACAATTACACAGAGCACTGAGCATCACTCAAAGCCCTCAAACGTCACAAGGGTGTGCTGACATTACTGTGGACCTAGAGGCATAAGGTCCAACCCAAGCCTTGTCCATGAAGATTTCATTGATCCCGGGGGAGTTCTCATTTCTCCATTCTTTAGTACCTAGACCCTTTTTTGGAGGTCTCTGGTGCATAACCCAGTCTTGCCCTCTTTTATTTGAGGTATGTATGCCATAAGTCCCCAGCTAGGCTGTGAAGTCTTTGAGAGACAAGCACTTGCCCTTCAACAGTCTTCATTTCTTTTCCATTTTCCATTTCTCCAAGCCTGGCGCTAGATGCATATTAGGTCTTCAGTACATGCTCGTTATTTGGTTGGTTGGATTTAGACACGTGTAGAATGACTCTGTTACACTACAGATGCCCTAGTAAGTTAACTCAAAGATTTTGTCAAGGAAGGAGTTAATACAGAGGACCCAGGCGTGGCCTGCTTGAGTATTTAGCAGGGAGTGTTTTATCAGGACTTCCATAATTCACACTACTTTTCCAGTTCCAGGAGCACCTCTGTGTCTTTGCCTCCCTTCGCAGTCCCCACGGGGCACAAACGGACTTTTCAGCACCGTGGACTCTTTAGGCTCTGGGGTCCTCCAGAGGTGTAAGACGTGACCTCATCTGTCGAGGAACCTCAAAGCTTGTCAAGTTAACAAAACTCATCAATGTAACAAATGTCCGATGAGCACCTGCCATGTGCCCAGAAGGGTGACAGGTTCTTGGGTCAGAGCAGTGAAAGAGGCAGAGTCCCTGACCCTTAGGACGTCACGATCCACTTAGTGTCTCACAGGACAGTGCTGAGAGCCTGTACTCAGCGAGACGTGAGCAAGTGACAGTGAGAGGTATAGGACCTGAGAAGGAAGCTGTCACTGAGTGACAGGTGTCAGGGTAGACCTCAGGGAGTCGGGAGGGTGGAGGTGGGGATGTATTCTTGTCCCAGAGGGGTGAACAGCACGATAAAAGAGGCAGACAGTGATTTCTGTCCTGGCCGTGTTTCGTGGGAGATGCCATCATGTCAGGGATAACTGCCGAGACTAGAGCCACGCAGAGGTGATGTGGGGAGACCAGAGCTGTGCAAGGACAGGCTCAGAAAGAATTCCAGAGTGACACGGGTTGAGACAGACCCACGAGTTGCAGAATAGTAAGGTGATGTATTAAAAGCAGTGTTTTTAGTTCCAGACATTCCATTTGCTCACCAGCTACTTCTCCTGTCCTATAAATTGGGCCATTCTAAAGTTAGGACTTTTAAACGTGATACAGCCAAAGTGGGGGTGGTCCGGAGCTACGTGATGGGGGCAGGGTGGGGGGCAGGAATAGGCATGACGGAAATGCGTGGGGGCACGGGGCTTCCGTGTCGGAGGGGCTGCTCTTCCTTAGGAAGAATTACTTCTCCTGAAGCTTCCTGAAAGGGGGTGAGCCCAGGAGGACCCTGCCATGCCGGGGATGAGTCCTGGAGAAGCAGCAGCTGGGCAGCGTGTCCAGGCGGCTGGTCCGACACCATGCCTCAACTTCCCTGACCCACATCAGTTCTGAGAGTGGCCAGATGCTTGCCAGGTGCCCAGAGTGGCACAGAAGTATAGAGAGTGCGCCCGCTCTGACAGGAGTGCTGTGGCCCTAGGGGGACACCGCGGTGACATACAGTGCTGAGGACAGGGACCTGACGGGAATGACAGAGGCTTCAGGGTGCACCGGGGTGTGCAGAAGATGATGAGTGCTAACCAGATGCCAGTTCCTATCCCCTCAGAAGGTTCCAGAGTCCCTGGGGGAAGGGAGGACAGGGCAGAGGGGAAGGATTTGAGATGACCCTGAGTTCACTGACATTTCGGTTCCACCATCTGGCACAATAAGACCTTGAAACAGAATGTAAATCAGTTATTTCAAAAAAATTAAAATAATGAATATTTCCGAGCTCATCCCCTAAGTTTTGTGCCACATATTTAAGACTAAAAGGAAAAAGTAGAGACACTGAAATAGACACAAGAAGGAAGGCCAAAAACCAGGAGAGAGCTACGCTATGACAGAATTCAGGGGAGGAAAGAAATCCGTGAGGCGCGGGTGGTGGGGTGGAGTACAGAACACCTAAGGAGCCACAGCGTCTGTGAGCATGTTGTGAGAAACGGGGCAGGGGACTTTCAGGGGACAGAGCCACGCATCCTAACGGTCAGAGCTTTCCACAACTCGACCAGCTGCCTTTGTCTGCAGCATGTCACGCAACTTGAAGTTAGTTCAGGAGTTACTGGTGCGTGAACTCTTCCTCAAGAGGTCTGCTGCCCTGGCTCAGAGACCACACGGACTTCTTTGAGCCCAGTAGAGGCTCATCGTCAGCACGTTTGACCAGACTCAGAATACATATTTAAAATCAAACATGAAGAGGATTCGGCCTGGTTTTATGGTCCCAGAGAATTTCCAGGCGTCATGATCCATCAAGACCAGTACGGGAAGCTGCCCAAATACAGCGCTCTAGAAGGGAAGGTGGAAGGGGAGGTCAGGTAAGCCTAGTGTGATCATTAAGTGTTTATCCGACAATGTGACCAGAGTTGGTCATGGTGTGGACCAGGCCAATGACGACAGACAGGTCCAATGTCAAACACACCAACCGACTCTTTGCGTAATGTTGGGAAAATCACTAACTTCTCTGTGTCTCCTCCTTTGTAAAGGAACCATTCTGCATTCTCAGAGATTTCTTCTGCTCCCAACCATCTTCCGTGCTTGGGAGCTGTCCATTGGTGCAATATTGTTGTGTCCAAGGTACTTTATACAACCATTGATTGCCAAGCCATAGGGAAATGTTTTCCAGTTGGTGTAGGTTTGGTGAAATAAGCACTCCTGTACATTGTTGGTGAACAATTTTGGCAATAAGTATCAAAAGCCTTGAAAATGTCATACCTTTGACTCAGCAATCCCGTTTCTAGACGTTTGCCTAGGAAATAATCATGGACATGTGAAAAGATAAGGCAAGGATAGATGTTCATTGCTATGTCTGGGATGGTAAAAGAAAACTGGAAACAACCTAAAATGTCAAACAATAGGACATGATTACCAAAATCATGATACATTCATACACAGAACACTATGCATAAAATTATACTGTAGATGAATATTTAATGACATGGGAAAATGAGTACAATATGATGATGCAGGACAGAGGTTTACAATGAGATCTGATCTTTAGAACATCCTTTGTTCCATTAATATGAGTAAAAATAAGGAGAAGCATGTGGCCTGAATGTTCACAATGAATGCTGTTCTCTAGGAGTTGAGGTTAGAGGTCATTTTAATTTTCTTCTTTGTGCTTCTGTTTCCTGCAATGAATGTGAACTATATTTGTAATCAAGGTTTTAAATATATTTTTATAGAGGGTATTTTTCACACAGCCCCTCTTTATATTCTGATGCCAATTAATCTCCCAGAAATATGTCAGTAAACACCTCACCAGCAAAGGGTATTTTGTTTCTGCCTGGCTCTGAATCTTTTGGAGTGTGGTTTTAGTGGATGTTGGGGAACTTTCAGTGGGTTTTGTCCAGATGGTTGGGATGTTTTGGTGGGAAATGGTGAGACTAGCTGGAGGTAGCTGCACTTGACTAAGGAATGGAGTGAAAAGAGGTCAGTGGTCGTTCATCCTCTTCTTCTCTCTACCTGTAATGCAAACAGCCTACAACCAAGTTCAGGATAATCATTTCCAGCTATGCAAATAGGAACCAGAATGGGTATCTGTCCATGAGGATGATGTAGCTGGTGATGTCTTTGTAAACAAAATTAAAAAGCATTATTTCTACATGCCAACCATGGAAATAGTTCTCCTCTCTAGTGGATTGTCAGCTTTTTTCATCCCAGGATGTTAAAATACAATTGTTCTAGAAGGAAAAATAAAAGAGGTGAATATTTTAAGTGCCTTCTACCCTCTAAGATCCAATTAATTAAAAATAATGAGTAACCACTCTGCCAGTGACCTTGTACTAAATATCCTGGAGATTATAAAGACAGGATGTTCCAGTTATCTCGTGCTATGTAACAAAAAACTTCAAAACTCAGTGGTCTACAACAACAATTTTATTGTGCTCTGGATTTTGCAGATCCAAAATTTGAATTTGACTCAGCAGGAGAGGTTTGTGTCTGATCTGTGATGGTCTTGAGCTTCAAGACTTGATCCATGATGCTCTTGGGGGCTGGAATCACCTGGAGGGGACTTCACACCTGGACTGGGTTGGCTCAAGTTCAGAGCTTGGCTGGACCTGGCAGTCAGAGCAGAGCGCCTACACGTGGGCTGTCAATGTGCTTTGGGCTTCCTCACAATATGGCGGTTGGGTTCCCAGGGGAGTGTCCAGAAAATGAGTACCCCAAGAAAACCAGCAGAAGCTGCATGGCCTTACCTTTCCTAGCTTTAGAAGTCATACAGAATCTCTTCCGTATTCTGTGGGTTGCAAGCAAATCACCAAGTCTAATCCAGATTCAAGGGGAGAGGAAGTATATCCCATCTCTCGATGGCAGAGTGGCAAGCTCACATTGCAGGAGAATATACAGAATGTGAGATCTGTTGCATATATCTTTGGTACAAAGCCTTCTTGACAGAAACAGCTGTTCCTGAGCTCCTCATGGCTGTTGTTGGTTATGCTGGCCTGGCATTACCTGAACGTCTAATTTTTTTGGAGGAAGCTGCAAACAAATCTTGATTTTTAAATCTGAAATCTCATTTTTTAAATGGTGGCAACTAACTCCAAACATTTTAAGAATGCTTCCAAGACATTATCCGATGTCACTTCTTCCATAAAGTTTCACTTTATTCCCTTATTAGAGTGTCTACCCCTTCCTTAAAGGACATTTTAAGTGCTCGAAACAAGTTTTCAGTTATTGGTATGGAATGGGGGGAGGTGAGAAACAGAACATCACTTAGAGAGAGTCAATGCTAAGGGCAAGAAGAGGAGGATGACAATGGTTCTGGGAAAGAAACTCGGGAAGTACCAGGTGCTGGAAGACAAAAGCATGGCGGGGCAGTGAGGGACGTCATCCCTGCCTAGGAGGGAGGCTGTGTCTTCCTTTCTGAAGGGAAGGAAGAGAGGAGAAAAAGAGAATACAGGAGGGTCTGTCCAATGTGGAATGACACTTTGTCCAGCACAGATTATGTGCCAGGCATTGTTCTGGGTGTTCTTCCAGGCACTGGGAAGGTCGGTGAGCCCAACCGCGCTCCCATGTGGTGCTTACCTTACCTTACCTGGGGCCCAGGTATCAGCCAAGAATGAGACGGGAGGTGGTGAGGCACCAGGGGCCCAGGGGAGCCCCAAAAGTAGAAGGAGCTGCCATGGGCAGTGTGAGCTGGGAGCTCTCTAGTTGATCACCAGCCCTACAGAAATTCTGGAACCTGGCCTTGCAAATAGGCACCGATGAGCAGGAGGTCCTTCTGAGGCTTGGGAGCAGGGACATGGGAACACTCAAGGTGACCCTGAGTTTTGGGTGAGGGCAGAGGAAAGTCAATGGCATGAGGTATGTGTGGGCTTTAAGTGGTGGGGTTCCCAGAGGGGCCAGTGGAGCCCAGGGTGGGGACAGACCCTCTGGGGCACCGGCTCCTCCCAGGAGGCCTGGGGACACAACTGGGACCGGGCCCAGAGGCCATGCCCATCTGCCAGCCGTGCCAAGGGTCCACATTGTGCCCATATCCCTGGCTTGTTGAGGGACTGGTCTCCCTGGTCATGAGACAATGTGGGCCTGTACCTCTTAGGAAAACGTTAGTGCCACACACAGTCAAATCACACTTGAAGAACATGGTAGACAATTGATAATGCTAACCAACTCTTCATTTAAAAGGAGAAATAAAATATTCATGTGACTTTTATATTTGGTCCAATTATTAAGGACCTGGAGGAAAATTAACAGCTGCAACTTAACCGAGCAGAATGTGTGCTTTAACATTCTGTAGCCAGATAACAAGCAATTGTTTTTCCTCAAGGGCTTTATTGAAAATGCTGATTTTTTTTTAAGAGATGAGCAGTTATAACCAGACTGTATGAGGACCTGCAAAGGCTCACAGGAGGAATACTAGAATGCATCAGTAAATGAACAAAAAGAGGCTAAACATAGACTAAAACTCGAAACCAAGAGAAAATTTTTTCTGAGCCTACAGACACTACTATAGATAACCAAATTAGATCCATCTCTGTTGGATGCCTTATGTAAGAGTATTCAGAAAGTTATTTAGTTTCTGTGAAATGAGGCATACCTTCCCAAATTTTATTTCCAAACTTAAATTTGAACCTGGAATAAAATTCAATTCCTCACTCACCATGCTATGCATCTGTTGGAAGAAAATTTTGAAACCAATTTTCTATTGTACAGCAAAATCAATGCCAATTCATCCTGATGTTTTTAATCAACATGTCTTATTTTCTTCTCTGTTCCCATAACTTTTAATTATTTGTGGTACACTCCAAACAAACCCTTCTGTTCTTCTCCTTAGTGTCCCCTTCTGGCTTTAAGATTTATATATGTGGAAGTCATTTGAGGCCAGATATCACTGATCAATTACTAAGCAATTCTTTGGGTCTCACGACCCACTTCCATTTTAAAGTACAGAGCTCTGTCTTGTGGGCTCCAGGATGTTCAGGTAAAACCTTTTAAAGAAAAGGTTAAATTCTTAATTAGAAGGTAAACATCGAGCCATACAATTCCTCAGTCTGGACTTTGAGAAAACAAATCATTGTCTTAGTGCCACCATCCCTGCTAAAATAATTTCCACAAATGCTGGAGGCCTAAAATATTTGATTCTTGCTCAGAAATCCCATCCAATAATTTGACATTGGCACAATCCCACCTGGGCTTTCAGCTCCAGTCTGCCTCACGTCCAGCCACGCCATTTCCCATTCTTGATCCCTCTGGGGTTGTTTAAAATATATGGACATATTTTCAGCTTCAAAAATATTGGAAACCCTTCCAATACGTTTTTATAATTATTGAGGTTTGAGCTTTGGAGAGTGAATTTCTCAAGTGGATACCAGACAAGAGAAGTTCTGGAAAAATCCAGCTGGTTCTCATGCACCTGAAATGCTGGGGGCAGAGTTGGGGCTGACACTGCAATCCCAATCTGGAAACTTCCTGCTTGCCTTCATCTCTCCCTTAATCAGAACAATGCAAGTTCAAGGGATAACCACCCAAGAGCTAAGGAGCTGAGCAATCTCCACAGCCTAATTTAGGCAATTATGTGGTTGAATCAAAAGACAGCAGAAAAACACAGAAAAGCACTCATAATGAGTTAATCCATTAAACCTCAGCGACTGAGTTGAAATCTCTTTTGCTCTCTGGCGGTAGTGGATCCAGGTGATGTGAGTTGGTAACATACTTTCCCATTACAACTTTTCATGGGGCTGAGTATCGAAATGTAATTTTGTGGTCTCTCAAACCATTCCACACCAGTGCCTTTTGGCAAACAGAGAAATTCTTCCCTGCAGCACTCGTGTCTGTCTGTATCCCACCGGACTGAGTTTGCACAACTAAGCCGGAAGGCCCCCAGACACGTGCGATGCAGCATGCCCTTCGGTTCATCCCGTCTTCAATCTTTCTCCATCGGATCTCCAAAAATGTCAAGGGGTGTTGTGAAATCCCTCAAACAAAACTGATTTTAATTCGCTGTAGTCAAAAACCAAATAAACAGACAGCACTTGGGGGGAGGGCGGGGAGGGCAAGATTGTGAAATGATTGTTTTCCACTGTAGGTGGTCAGAGACCCCCAGATTTAGGAATGCCGCCTGGAAACTACCATCTGAAGATGTGTTGGCCCACTTGGGAGGTGTCCGGGTTAGGAAATGGATTCCCAACTGGAAGGGGGTGTCGAAGGAACCCGGCCAGGCGGTCAGGAAGGCTGTATGGTATAGCCTTATTAGAAGGTTTGGGTAGGATGGCAACAGGTGGAGAAGGGAGACGGGGTTTGAAGAAGAGAACATTCTCCCAAGATGGAACCATGGGGCCAGGGCTCCGGGGGGAGAGTTAAAGGTGCTCGCACTCCCTCTCTTGACTCAAGACACCCAAGGACCTTGAGAAGGAGCAAGCTTTGTCAGTCACCCCAAAATGTAGAAGAACAATGAAGCCAACCTTTCCCCGTATCTTTTCTCCTTCACTTTCTTCTGCATTCAAAGTCAGATTGAAGTGACTTCCATTAAGAAGTTTTTTAAAGAAGTGGCTAAATCAGAGAGATATACTGGGAAACAAAGCCATTGTATCAAAGAAGACAAAGACAATACAATCAGCTTAACTTGAGCAACACTCCTCCATTCCAGCTTCAGAAGCATGTCTCAGAGCCCGGCCGGTCACAGCCATGGGTGGGAGGGACATCCCACCAAGATGTACCCTAAAGCAGCCAGAGTCCATGTGGACTGCTTGACACCCAGCGTTAAATATTTTTAGTATTGCTATTGATGCCTTTCCAGGCTCTTTGAGAGCGTTGAGGTTTAAAACAAAACGAAGAACATTTGAGTCCCAGGAAGCTGAGTTGGAATCCCTGTTTCACGGCTAACTCGAGCTTCCGTTTCCTCTTTCCTCTGTACCTGTGATGATACACAGCATCGCGGGAAACTAACATCAGCGAGTACCTTCTCTAGAACTCAGCACCTCCAGCCTTTCCTGTTCATCAGTCACTTTCAAACAGGTGAAAGGGGAACGAGCCAATAAACAGCCATCCGGTGGGGCTGTGTCTCCAGGGCCTACCTACCTCTAAGTCAAAGTTTGTCCACCCACCTCAGCACTGAAATTGGCAAGTCACTGCCATGCCCTTATGAAAAATGCAACATTATTACTGAGAAGGTAATGTAGCTCCCTCCACTGTCTGTCGAGGTATCAGTTTTTAACCAGGCATCCGGTTCCCCTTTGTATCTTTGCCTTTTCAAGTCTGATAAGAATTGTTCATCAATTATGTACATCGAAGCGAGGATTCCTTCCCTTCCAAGCCCAGAGAAAAATTCACTACCCGAGATGGGGCTGGCTCTCTGTAATCTCAGGCTAGTTTCTTCCATCTTATCAAAGAGAATTTTAAAAGTTGAATTTCACAGCCGTTTTGATATTTTTATGGTGATTTCCCCATGTGATGTTCACATGTGTGCAGTTGTGTAAAAAGTCCTCTACATTTTTAGATCTAAAATCTTACATGTGCAGGATAGCTGCCTTTACATTTTGTAGGACATTCCTATTAAAGGAATTTAATCTGTTACTACCAGAAGAAGAGTTAGAACTAAGGGGTGGGATCTACAGGAATAGATTTCTTCTAAAAAATAAGGGAGAATTTTCCTTAATAGTCTGAGCTGTTGCAGAATGCAATCACTTGTTTCCGGGACAGTTACTGGCACAAAACCCTCACAGCATTTCAGGAGACCAAGGCCATTCACGAGAAAAGTAAAAAGGGGTTCAACACTGAATAACCACTGTGGTTCCCTCCAACTCAGAAGCCAGTGGGGGCTCCCAACTTTAAGGATTCAGTTTATGCCACCAGGAAGTTGGCGCACTCTCTGAAAGGCAGTACATGCAAAATAATCTTTTCCTTCTTTTGTTCAAGTCTTACATCACTTCCTTCAGTGGAGTTTTATCATTTATGATTTCATTTTTATAAAGACTAGGGTTTTTGGTTGGTTTGGTTTCTGCTTTCTGAAATGGAAAAGTTACAGTGAATTATTATAAAAGGAATAACTTAAACATCCATATTCTTACAATTTGGAATTAACAAGTGTTAACTTTTTGCCATATCTGCTTCTTATCAATTTTTAGGAAGAATAAAAGAAGGAAGGAAAGAAGGGAGGGAAGGAGAGATGTTAGCTAATGCACCCTAACCACTGGCCCCCACACCCATCACTTGCCACAGCTCCCTAGAAACTAAAATGCTTGTGTATCATTCCATGCCTTAAAATATATGTATTTTTGAGATATGTGTGCAGTCATTAAAACACAGAGTATAATTTTGTTTTTAAAATATACAAGTACGTTGTCTGTATATATCCCATCAATTTGCTTCTTGATTTTCATACTCCACCTTATGTTTTTAAAATCTATTAATGCTGGTACATGCTTTATTTATATTTTTATATTGCTATATGGTATTTAATCATAGGAAAATACCATATTTTATTTATTCCTATATTGAAGGATGTTTCCATCTTTCTTTCTTTCTTTCTTTCTTTCTTTCTTTCTTTCTTTCTTTCTTTCTTTGCTATTACAAACAATGCTATAACATAACCATTGTGTATAGGATTCTTATGGAAATACGCAAAGGTTGTCCAGTGTGTATCCATAAGCGTAATCCCTAAAACACAGGGTAGGCATATTTTTCGTTTTCCTAGATGCCGTCAAATTTCTCTCCAAGATGTGTTTACAAATTTACCCTCAACAATTTATGGGAGTACCATTGCCCCTACAACCTTACCCCATATCCCCAGTCGAGATAGCTTGACTACTCGATTTTACCAACACCGTGGGAGGGAAGTGGCCTCTCTCTGTTTTTTTCTTTACTTTCCCTGAGCTTAAGCATCTTTTTATTTGTTTATTGGCCATTCACGTTTCCTCTTCTGACAATTAATTCATTTTTTAACCTTTATTATTCTTATGATGTGTTCTGTATACTAATTCCTAGTTTATTTAATGTGTCTTCCAGTCTGTTTTTTAATCTTTTGACAACAGAAGCTTTTATGTTGTCTGTGTGGAATTTTAAAATTTGAACTAGTTGAATACATCTATCTTTTTCTTATTGTTTGAGACTTATAAGCTATTTTTTAAAAGTTTTCTCTACCCTAAGATCATGTAGATATTGTCATTTGTTTTCTTTAACAGTCTTTCACATTTAGGTCTACTGGAGTATGTGAAAGGTATATGGAATGGGGTAGGGATCTAACTGCATTCATGCTGTCCTTTCCGCCCAACTCTATATGATTTTTATGAGATAATTTCTGCCACCCCAGAGCTGGCTTATGCTCATCTTAGTTTGATGGTCTTTGGAACACATTTCCTTTGTGCCAGAAGGTGACCAAGTGATACACATCCAATTGATGCATGTTGCGGCACAAGTGAGTAGAAACATGGGAGTTACAGAGAATAGTCCCAACATACCACTTAAGTAGTACAGTCCTGTCTGCTTGGCTGGTACAAACTCTCTCGCACATGTACTCAATGTAGGTGTTATAGGCTGAAATATGTCCTCCAAAATTTGTAAGTTGAAGCTCTAACCCCCAGTACCTCAGAGGGGCCTTTAAAAAAGTAATTAAGTTAAAATGAGACTATCAGGGTGGTCCCTAATCCAATCTGACTGATGTCCAGTATAAGAGGAGGAAATTTAGACACACAAATCAGGGATTTGTGTGCACAGAAGCAGGACCATGTGAAGACAGCCATCTGCCAGCCAAGGAGAGAAACCTCAGGAAAAATCAACCCTGCAGACACCTTGATCTTGGACTTCCAGCTTACAGAACTCTGAGAGAATAAAGAACTCTTGTTGGAGCTGCCCAGTCTGGTATTTTGTTGCAGTAGTCTTAGCAAACTGATACAGTAGGAAAATCCCCAACAAAGATGCTTGTAATCAGATGCAGTTAGATTGAAATCTCTCGACATGAATTTTTCACTTAACATAGTAAACACTATGTAAGCAATTCATTCCATTAAATATAAGCTCACCTGAACAGAAGGCTTGGCAAGCAAGGAAACTGTAGTAAGGTCTATATGGAGCAGTTAATTTGTTTCTCAATAAGTCAGTCTTTTTTTCCCATGTTTGCAGGTTGGGTTTGACCAGCTAACAATAGAATATATTAATTTCCTATTGCCACTGTAACAAATTGCCACAAACATTGTGGCTTAAAACAACACAAATGTGTTATTTTGTAGTTCTGGATGTTAGAAATCTTGAAATCAAGGTGTTGGCAGGGCTGTCTTCCTTCTAGAGCTTTCAAAAGAGAATCCCTTTCCTTGCATTTTCCGGTGTCTAGAGGGTGACCATATTCCTTGGCTTAGTGGCCCCTGCTTCTGTCTTCAAAGTGTATCACTCCCACCTTTGCTTCTGTGGTTGAACCTCCTTTCCCGACTCTCCCTCTCCATCTTTTAAGGATCTTTGTGATTACATTGAGCTCACCTGGTTAATCCTGGCTCCCCCGCCCTTCCCAGGGGCCTTAACTTAATCACAGCTGCAAAGACCCTTTGGCCATGGAAGGTAACATAGTCCCAGGTTCCTGGGATTTGGATATGGACTTTGGGTAGCCATTATCCTGTCTACCATGGTTGCAAAACAGTCCAGTGAAATAATTTTAAAAGAGAATAATTCTATTATGTTTTAAAAGTAGAAAACTTGAAAAGAATGGAAGCATTGAAAGCCTCTTCCTTTTTAACTCAACAGAAGAGGTTTTAAATTAATTTTTTAAAAGCTGTCTATTAGTACCAGAAGTTTTACAAAATAGTTTCTCAATCCTTGTTAAAGTTAACACGTGAACTGCCATATGAGTTGTATTTAACTCACACTAGTTTTGAGCCCAGGGTCTCATGAAGCATATGAAGAAGACTCAATTCTTCGAAACAAATTCAATACGTATGTTGTGAGTCGCACACAACTCAAGTGGTGTGCAGTGTAAACATCAATTCCAGTGCTACATGAGTTGCATATAACTCACGCACAGAAAAAGATAAAAAAATAAACTTTTCATTAAATTCAAAAGGATCATATTGTATTTGAAGTTTTTATTCTATTTTTGTAATAAAACACTGTGGCTCCAGGGAAAAAATTTTTTTCTAGTGTGGCAGTCAGTGTGCTGAAAGGTGTTGTTTTGGTTAATTTTCTGTTTGGTTCGAGCCCTCGGCTGAGCTTTTTTCCACACACAGTTGGATTTCATCTGCCAATGTGCAGATGGGCCTGTTTCTACTTAGGGGATCCTCACCCATGTGCAGCCTCAAGGCAGAAGTGTCCCAAACTTCCGAAAACTCCTTCTTACCCCCAGTTTCTCCTGAAACTTATGCAACACTGAGAGAGATAGGCTCCAAGTCGGAAGAGGAAAGCTGTTAGCGATGTAGGGAGACAAATGCTCCCACGACCCAGCACAATCCGGTTTCTCCACTGTTTCTGTGGTCAACCCTTGACCCTTGACCCTCGCAGGCAGCATGAGTAGCAAGTTCTCAACACCAAAGCCCTCTAGTGTCATGTGGAGGAAGTGAGTGCCACCAACTGACAGCACTCAATCACAGCCCGCCTTATGCAGGTGGGAAAGCCGTCTGCAGGCGGCCTGAGATGAACACACCTGTGCGTTTACCAGAACCCGAACTGGGAGCTTCAGAGACAGACAGCGCCCCTCCACCTGCAGCTGGGTGGTGGAGGAGGGAGAGCTGGTTGTGCTCGAAGGCTGTCGCACCCCAGGGGCACATGTGAGAGCAATGACCTCCCCAGGCTATCGAGAGAGCATGTTTATCGGCAGCTACTGCTCTTGCTGTACTTCCGGAATGACGAAGTGCCTTGCTCACCTGCGTGTGCAACTATAACAGATATGAACTCTGAATGTGTGCACACACATAATCGTGCATGTGTGCACCCATGTACACCTGTCCATCTGCCTACATCTGTGCATTTGCTCATGTATATGGAAGTGTGTGTCTAGGGGTAGGTCCCGCGTTTTTTTACAAAGTTTCAAGAGATGCCAGAGGTGGGATCTTGCAACTGCCCTCCCACCTTCACCCAGCTCTTTGATGACCTCAGAGGTGCAACTTTCTGCCCAACACCCAGGAAGCCACCCCTGCAATGCTTGGGAAGCAGGAAATGCCAGAGGCACGAATTCCTTTCTCCTTCACCTCTCACCTCTCGCCCCTCAGTAGTGGGAGATGCACCAGGCTTTCGGGAGAAGAGCCCACCCCATTCCCCACTACCCAAGCCCCGAGAAGCCACTGCTCCTGTGTGTGACTTGAAATTGTTTGTTTTTCCCAGCAGGTAACAGCTACTCCAAACAAGCAGCCGAGGTACGACCTCATTACATTCTACAAGTTGTTTTTTTTTAAGTAATAAACTTTATTCTTTAGAGCAGTTCTATGTTCACAGCGAAACTGAGTGGAAAGTACAAAGGATTCCCATGGACCCACTGCGCCACACATACACAGCCTCCCCCACGTCAGCATCCCCCGCCAGAGGGGTCCGTTTGCTGCCATGGACGACCCCACACTGACACGTCATAATCACTCAAAGTCCATCATTTACCGGGGTTTGCTCTTGGTGTTGTACATTCTGTGGGTTTGAACAGATATATAAGGACGTGTATCCACTGTTACAGTATCATACAGAATAGTTTCACCGCCCTAAAAGCATCTGTCCTCCACCTGTTCATCCTTCCTCCCCCCCCCCCCCCCGACCCCTGGCAACCACTGATCTTTTTACTGTCGCCATTGTTTTGCCTGTTCCAGAATATCATATAGCGGGACTCATACAGTATTTAGCCTTTTCAGATTGGCTTCTTTCACTTAGTGCTATGCGTTTAAGCTTCCCCATGTCTTTTCATGGCTTTCATGGTAGCTGAGTAATATTCCATCGTCCGGATATACCACGGTTTATTTATCCATTCACCTCCCGAAGGCATCTTGGTTGCTTCCAAGTTTGGACTATTTTGAATAAAACCGCTGTAAACATCTGTGTGGAGGTTTCTGTGTGGACCTCAGTGTTCAACTCCTTTTGGTAAACACCAAGGAGCACAATTGCCAGATTGTATGGAAAGAGTATGTTTAGTTTTACAAGAAACTGCCAAATGGTGCCGACTCTTTGTAAATTTAACATTTCCGCCTAACTTTATTTTTCACAGAACCATTAATATGCAGTAAAATGCAGTAGGCGTTTGAAAGCCTCGTGGCATGGCACCCTTGATCCTTCCAGAATTCCCCAACTCAAAAATGTGGGAAATGTGTACAGGCTCCCAGCGTCTTCCAGAACCGTATTTCCACCGGGAGCTGTGTTTCCCGTGCATCTCGCACGCCATGATCTCACGGCCCCTTCAACCTTCGCTAATTATCTAGCTTTTACTTGGTAACCGTTATTCACACACATGAAAATTATTTGCTTTATAAGTTCAAGAGACTTTAGTGGCCAAGGAGAGGTCAACACACTGCCCTAGGATAGGGAGGCTGGGTGGCTGGCAAGGCACATTCAAGAAGCTAAATGACTTGTTCCCAATACCAGCTTCCTGGCACAATTAGTTCTGTGGCAGCACAGTCACACCATTTGTTTACGCATTGTTTACAGCTGCTTTCATACCACAATAGAGTTAAGTAGTTGCAACAGAGACCATATGGCTTGCAAAGCTGAAAATATTTATTATTACATCATATAAGGCCTTTTACTGAAAATATTTGCTGCCGCTGTTGTAGAACAGTAAAGCCATAAGGAGATAGAGATTATTCAGGTTCATGGCGAATGAGAAGCTCAGCTAGGATTTTATCTCAGATCTCTTGACCAATGGTTCTCAAAGTTAGTCTCAGAATAAGGACACGCAGCACCGGCATCACCTGGGAACTTGTTTAAAATGCAACTTCTTGGGTCCCACATGCCTTCAGAAATATACTGATGCATGCCACTGCTCTTGACTAATTTAGGAGACCAGAGATTCTCACCCTGCTAATGGTGCTAAGAGTTCCCTGTTAGAATCACCTGGGGAGCTTTACAAAAAAATACCACTGCCTGGTCTCGCCCCCTAAGATTTGCATCTAATAGGTCTGGAAGGGACCTAGGCATTGGTATTTTTCCAAAGCTTCCCAAGTGAGTCCAGTCCTCATTTGGGTGGGAACCACTGCCCTACAGTCTGCTGCCTTCCTTGTTTTGTTGCTGGTGAAACAGACGTGGAGAAAATCTGATGATTTCCCAAAGCTCTGTCTGTGTCATGTATGCTGTTCTTGATTATGCAGACTAAATAAGAACAAAGGGCAGTTGGGAGTGCAGGGGACTATTTTGTTGAGTTATTTGAACCATCAAAATAAACCAAAGTTAAGTCTTACACTCCCTTCCCTTCACCTTCCTCCTGGAAAAAAATATTAAGCAGTAAAATAACCAAACATCGAGCCATTCGAATGGACAGAGAAGCAGGCTTTGTGAACAATTTGTTATAAACAGTTCTGGGCTAATGACGGGTTTTGGTAACTCCCAGCTACACCAACAAGGGGTGAAGGAACCAAGAGGGAGCTGCAGTTCGATGTGTTATGAAACCCCAGCCCAAGGGTCTTCTGCAGCTTAGGTACATGGCCTGGGGGCAGATGGGGACAGAGTGTTCTCGGTGAAGTTCTCACAGGTGCTGGGAGCTAGAAGAAGAAGGCAGGCATCCTCCTCTCTATTCACTGGGTGACACCTCTGCTGACAGACACTTCTTGGGCACAATGTCCTTGAAGACCTGCCCCACCCCCACCCACCCTCGATACAGTGTTGCTGACCTCCTAACAGGCAAGGCCACACCTTGAGAACAAGGTGACACCAAGTCAGGCTGTTAAGCGGCTATTAGACCAAATACTGCTTTGACAGAGAATAGTAAAATTCAGGGAGAGAAGAAGAAGGGGCCAGGAAAACACTGTTTCTCAAACTGCAAACGTGCACACGAGTCAGCTCAGGATCTCCTTCATCTGCTGGTTCTGGTTCGGTTGATCTGGGTGGAGCCTGAGAGTCTCTGTTTCTAACGAGTTAGCAGGTGAAACTGATGCTGCTGGTCCTCGGACCACACTTTGAGTAGCAAGAATCTAAAGTATGCTCCCAGGGCCAGAACACTCCAGAAAGTCTTCCCCGCATAATTTCTGCAGTCTCCAGCCACTGGCAGCAAGAACATGCGACTGGACGACAAGACGCGTTCACAGTTGGTTCTCTGTAATTCCTCAAGTGCTAAGGAATCGATTGCTGTTTCCAAGCTTAGCGAAATTCCACTGGAATAAAAAGGAATGCTGGGATGTTGGGAGGTCATCAAGTTTTTCACCTAAAATTTCAAAATAGCATAATGTTGAACCACCATGAAAACAAGTGGTTTTGATAATAGAAAAGCCCACAAAATGGCCACAGTAATTTGCATCTTCTTGGTTTATAGGCAAGAAGTGTTCCACTTCAGTTGAGGGAGAAGTAAAATAAACAGCAGGGGTTCTTTTACCACTCACCAAGATACTTATGCACTTACAAGACTGATGCTGGAAACCCCATTCTCGTCTATTCTTCAGTTTTCACCCATTCCTTTGGAGCTATATCTGGCGGACATTGTTGTAATGCCACCCTGAGTATTTGTTTAAAGCTCACCACACACTTATGGGGACCAGATTTGGTTCCCCACAGAAACCTTGGATGAGGCAATTGAGAAAAATGATTGTAAAGAGCAAATCTTGGGCAGAAGA
>CAUYPO010113843.1:0-39087 GCA_963574435.1 Cheirogaleus major
GGCACTAAATCTGAGCTTCCTGAGGACTAAATTCAGTTTAAGCTTTACTAAAAGCTTCCCTAAATGTTCTTCCAAATCATGCTGCATAGTTGAGAAGAGCATGGGATTCATTAACATCCCAAACCTGAGCACTCTTCAGTATAAGCTATTTGTGATATAAATTCACTTTTGGAACTTTCTACTTTATAAAAATCTGGGTTTCTTGGGTCCAATGAAATATTAGTTTCTAATGCATGTTTTTAAAAATATTTAAGTATGAAAGGTAAAACTGTAGTTTCCAGCTAGTTTGATAAGAAATCATATGACTACCATTTAACTATAAGCCCTATGAAGGATTTTATCTACCTTGTTTATCAGTTTTGTACTCTCAGCCCCTAACACAGCCCTGATGCATAATAGATCCTATATACACACACACACACACATATTAATATATATATATATATGTATTTTTAACTGAATATAAATTGTGTGTGTCCTCAGGGGCAGCCAAAAATAAACACAGAATCCATTAAAGCCATATTTAACCAACTAGAATGTAATGTGTGACAGAAAGCAATCCCTGAAATGCACTATTCAGAAAATGTTCTCTCCCCTCATGTCCCCAAGAAGGTAATTGGGAATCAGTTTGCTCCTGGTAGGTCATTAAGTTGTCTGAGTTATGGTTGTTCCCCACACGTTGGCATATCTCATTGGCAGATAGTTAAAGAGAAGCTGGTGTGCCGTGCCAGCATTGGGGCGCAGAAGGGGAAGAGCTTGGTGATGACCGTGAACGTCAGCTGCGAGTTCATTGCGCCTCTCATCCAGCTGTCCACCAAGCAGCTCGTCTACCGACTGGAGAAGGTCAGTGGGGCTGCACCAGCGAGAGGGACGGATGCTCCAACTGGGGGGTCAGAGTGTTCACGTTTTCATTCTGGAAGCTGAATTGATGGGAATCCTGTTATACCCATTACACAGCCCATGTTTTCTAAGCTTCAGAGGCCAGTACACGTTCAACTAAAAATTCTAAATCTAAACCTACCATCCTCTGAAATGTAAATTGCTATGGAAATTCTACTTCCATCATTCCTTATGTATAAGACCAAAGTGAAGGAGTATTCCAGTGCACTGAAAATGCATTTTATTTAATCATTTTACTCTAACCAGGTAAAATAAACATCAAATTAGAGAAAGAGTTGGAGTCGAATGATTGATAATAATTGTATAATTATTCTTTAATCATTATAATTATTATATTTATTATATTATAAATATTATATTTATTATAGTTACAATATTTATAGAATTATTATAATTATCCTATAATCATAATTCTAATAATCATTCTATAATAATCAGAATAGCTACCACTTGTCGATTAGTACATGTTGGGCATTGAGCTATATTCATTGCATACATTTCCCCAGTTGTCCCTCACAACAACACTCTGCAGGAGGTTCTGTTATCATTCCCCTGATGCACATGAGGAAACTGAGATACAAGTTCAGCTGGAGAATAATCAACTTGAACTATTTGGTTCACACTCTTTAACTTAAATGGCTATATATGTCCTTGATTTTATATGGCTATTAAGAGCAGGCAATAAGTGGGAGAGTCAGGGGATGGGGAGAGACAGGAATGGCTTCCTCTCAGGGCAGGGGTTGGGATGGCGAGGAGGTGGAGGAGATATCACAGTAGGATTTGACCTACTCCTAGGCAGGTGTCCATCCTAGAATATTTACCATTCAGAAAAGACATGTATGGAATATCTGTTCTAAGTCAGGGACTGTACTGGTGCTAAAAATCTGATGAACCAGACAGATATAACCAAATCTAAGATGCTGGTTGAAATTATAGACTTTTAAAAAATTATTGACATTTAATTGTTTAAGTTACCATGATAAACAATGCTATGAAGAAGAGGTGTAAGGTGCAATGAGGGCACATGTCGGGAGAGTTGGCTTTATTTGTCCATGTGGTCAGAGATGGCTTCCTTGAGCAAGTGCCTCAAGTTGAGACTTGAAGTAAAACTAGACATCAGGTTGGTGACAAGGGAGGGGAAAACATTGTAGGCAGAGGGGGCGGTGCACCCGAAGGCCTAAGTTAGGTAACGGACGGTTTGGCGGGCTTAAAGAACTGAAAGGCTGCCTTGGACAGAGAATGCTCCAAGGATGGCAAGAGATCTGTCTGGGGACGTGTAGTGTGCCTGGGAGGCATGCTCGGGACATTGGGGTTTGTTCTGGGTTTCCACTGGAGAGTTTCAGGAAGGGAAGTGACATGATGAGATTTATTCATTGAAACAGTCATGCTGGCTGCTGAGTGAAATATTTATGAAGTCCTGTCCTGTGCCAGGCACTGTGCCGGGTGCTAGGGATACAGCAGTGAGAACAGGTCTCCATGTTAAATTTCACAGCCTACTTGGAAGACCAAGCATTAAGTAAGCCATTGTCCCATATCATGATCTGTGCTGTCACATTAAAGTGCTGGGTGTGGCAGTGCCTGAGCAGTCATGGGGTCATCAACTGGGCTTCCTTTCATGACTTGCAGGTTTATAGGAAAATGTTCAAGACCATTAATTCTGGTAGTGGATTCCATTATATTTTGTTCATTAAAACAAAAGAACATCTACTGACCACCACCATGGGCAAGGTGTTCTGCTAGGGGATGAATAAGGGAGCTTATAGTCTAGTAGGAGAGGCAAGATGTACAAGTTCAAATCCACAAATAATTTTTGAGCACCCAAAAGAGTATTAGACACCTACAATGTATAATGCAGGAAAGACACAGCAAAGACCCTGGCTTAACTGACAAGTGGGGAAGGTGGATATTGAAGAAATAGAACAAGGGTTTCAATGACAAGAAAGCTGAACTAACAAGCAAGACATGGAGCCGGCAGGCTCCATGAGACGTGTAAAAAGAAAATACTACAAGAGTTCCTGCTACAGTTATTAAACTTCAGTGCTCTGTTTTAAATTCTTCCTTTTTATTTAATAAGTAATCAGTAAAGATATTTATTGGCAACAGCTGCACTGGATTTGGTGGCATCATATTTTCTCTGAATGCAGCTATTCAAAGAAAGTTCAGTGAATATTTATTGAATAGCTATTCCGTGCATGACATTGTAATATATGTTAAATTGCAGCTTAGTTTCTTATTAGATTTTTCTAAGCCCATAAACACTCATAAAAATGTGTGGGTAGCACTACTGCTCCTTTTCTTCTTTTCATATCCTTATGCCTTTATCAGGGAGCAAGGGCAAGTATATTTTTGTTTAAATCTCTATTGTTTGAGGTTATCACTAGATTAAAATACACAAATATTTTGAATATGGCATTCACTTCTTATTGAATCAAAAAGTGAATCAAGCTACAATTCCCTGCTTGTTTCCACCCTTCTCTCTTTCCCCCCAAGTATGGGAAGTTTGAAATCTGTCCTAGTACTTTATTGTACATTTTCATTTCCTGCTCACATTTAATCCATATCAGGGACAATTAAGAAATGCAACTTCACTGCCCAGCATGGGTAAGAGACCTGCTAGGCCTCGGTATTCAGATTTAATTGTATGACACCCAATTATCTGTTCCGTCTCCTTGTTTTCGTCTCCAGGCAGTACATCTGGTTTGATGCATTGGAACATAATGATACCAACCCTGTCGATGGAAAGAATTTTTCTATAACTGTTTCCTTGGTTTTGATCTACTTTATAACTATCATAGCATTCATAAGCCACGGAGGTGAAATCCTGCAGAAACATCTCTGTGGGATTGAAAAGGTCAATTGAAACTAGCAGCCAGTTTGCTTCATGAAGTTCCAGCGGCAAATTCTGTCTGCTGGTATTTGGGGACACAAAAACCCAAAGAGAAGGGGTCATTTTAAAATAGAACGGCCTCTCAGTGCTTCCACTTCTCATCACTAACCTCTGAATGGCCTCTTGCCAAAACCAACCAAGTGTGGCTTCTAACTTCAAAGCCATCTGCAGTGACACAGCAGCCTTCGGGGAAGGTCACTGGGTGGACAGTTCTCCATGCAGCCTGTTGCTTAGTAAGCCCAAAAGTGCTGCTTCATCCCTCCCTGAACTGTAGCGTGCAACCCGCAGGTGCACAGCGAGTCTGGTGCCCATGTCACTGTGTTAGAGGGAGGGAAACAAAGGCTGGTATCTTAGGGCAAATGCCATACTAGACCCCTAAAATAACCTTGAGAGTGTACCCGGGGGGAGTGGGGTACAACTAAGGCAGGAGCCTTGAGCCAATGGGTGCTGGTCACCCAAGCTCACCCAGGGCCAGGGGCCCCAGGAACCACAGTGGAAGGAATACTGTGCTGGAAAGAGAACTGGAAGACAGATCCAACTATGAAATAAGAGGATTTAACTGAAATTGGAACAAAGAGAAAAGGCAAATCAAAACAAGGAGGCCTGGGAAAAACAGGCTAGAGTTGTTAGAAGAGCCAGGGAATGCTTGGAAAGAGGTTCTCTTTGGAGGCTGTGTATTGAAGCTTCTGGTCACCTACTGCTAATATCAAAGGACACCATTTCCAGGCCACACAAGATACACTGCAGGTGCCAGCATCAGAATGAGAAAAATTCAGTCTGGCCAGAACTTCTGGCTCAAGATTCGTTTCTGATACCTTTTCTAGTTGAAAATTAAATCTGATACGTCTAACAGAGTGAAAATATGCTTCTAAGTCAACAGTCCTGGTGTTATCAGACAAAGTTTATAGGAAATAGTTATGAGCATTTGTCAATATAACAAATATATTTGCAAATTGGTTATTTTAAGCATGGAAAAAATATAAGGGCAAAATGCTTTATGCATTATAATGATACCTAGATTTATCCACAAGATATAACTAATTTATTAGACTTTGTTTTATGACACTGTGGAAACTTCTATAGTAATAGTTTTATCCAGAAGCATGACTCGTATAGGCTTTTTCAACTAGGCAACAAGAGAGGAAAGTCTGGTCTATGTTCTCTGGGTTATGTAGATTCACTTTTTAGTAGTCCGTCAGACATCATTCTACATGGTTTATCTAAACTTCTGAAAGGGGGAAAAGAACACACACAAATACAGGCGGGGTGGGGGAGAGAGAGAGAGAGAGAATGCATGCGCATTGAATGTGTTGTCAATAATGAATATGAGACTTTCGTTGCTAAAGGCTCACTATATTTACTATGACATGGTTTGTTTCCTATTTTTCTGTTTTTGCAGAAACCTAATGATATCCTGGAACCTAATTACCAGCCTTTGGTCATAAAGAACATCTCCACCTTGCCTGTGAACATGTTGCTGTCAACCTCAGGACCCTTCTTTGTGTGCGAGACTGATAAATCCCCACTGCCTGCCATTGCCGAGGTACTTCGACAGGGGCTGTCCCAACAAGCTCCTGGGGGGTTGTGCGTGTGAAAAAGGAAGAGAATAATAAGAATACACCACCTAACTTGAGTTCAGAAAAATATAAAGGATCCAAAGGAAACGAACAGAAAAGACCACAAAAAATTTAAAATGAGTAATAAATTCCAATGTCAATCAGTAGAAACACTATCATTAATGGTGTGAGAACTTCCAGCTCATTGTGATAACGCTTTCACGCCTGCCCACTATAATGAATCCAATCTATAGAAAGCAGTGACTTTCTACTAATGATAGTAAAGATTTTTTTCTCCCCACTCAAATCCAATCAAAACTCCATATACAAGAAAATGAAGAAATAGCCAAGCCCAGTCCCCAAAGCAGCAAGCCCTTCTCCAAATACTGAGCAATCTGAACCAAGCCGAGGGAGGTGGCTGGGAGTTCACCCTGGCCATCAGTCTGGAACGGGATGCAGCCTTCTCTAAAGAGCCCTGCAAGATTGTCCCCATGATCCTTTGCTAGGTGTAAGGACACCAATGGAAATGGCTGGGCCATGGGCCAGTGACACTGCAGAGCTGTCGGAGAGGAGGAGTGAAGGAGAAAACACACCATTTTGCTCAGTCTCCCGCTCTAGGGAGTCGCCTAGTGGGGAAGTAGTATGAAGAGGAAGAGGGGCAGGCAGCAATCATGAGATGTCAGAAGAGGGAGCCTGTGACTTAAGGATATTTGCTGTGAGCTACACTCAGGACGATGGATCTTTGGGGGAGAGCGGGGAGAGGGCACTTGGTGAGAGGGAGTCCAGACAGTACTCAAGTGGAGGCTGCAAACTATCCTGTCACTGTCACCTGCCCCTCCCCACAGGTTCTTTGAATGAGTGGGTCTCATTCAAGCATGAGTGGGGGGAAAAAACAGTTAAGGTCTTCAAACAGAGAAAGAAAAGGAGGGAAATGGTCATAAGCAAGAGGCAGATGGAAACATACTGCAAGGGGATGTACCCAAGGAAGAAGACCAAAGGTACAAACAAGTAGTTCTCTTGAGTCTCAAAGGAATTAGATAATATGACCTGTCTTTAGAAGGAGCTTAAAGAGGAGATGTGAGTGTTCAAAGAGACAAAAACTGAACTCACAGAGCACAAGAAAACAAATGGATGAGAAAATGATTCAGACATGAGCGCCTTTTTCAGCCTGGGTGGTAGACTAGGCCCACTCTTGTCCCTCCTGAGATCTTAATAGGATAAAAGTAGAAATTTTCAAGAGAAGGAACCTAGAACATTAAAATAAAAGGGAAGGAGGATGGACTTGACCAAATAATGAGAAATTTAAGCTAACTTCTAGAAGATAGAATGAGAGAATGAGGATTGGAATAGGCTAAAAAAAAAAAAAAAAAGGCACATAAATATGCATTCCAGAAAATGTTCCAATGAAATTGTAAAAGATGAAGGAGTTGTTCTGTCCAGTGAGCTCTAGAGTAGCTCTTGGTTCAGAGGCAACAAGTCTGAGAAAAAGGGCTGAAAATAGAGGCATTCTGTGTGTGCCAGACCCCACCCAGAAAGTATGGACAGCTGGCTTTTATCCCAAGACAAAAATAATACCCTTCTCCAGAGAAAATTGGTCAAAATGTCTGGGGAAATCTAACGCTTCTAGTGCTGTCAGTGTTGGTACTCTGGAATAAGCCCTCCTCATTCCTCATTCAGTATTTGGGGTGTGTCCACAGGTTCACCGTACCCTCTCTGCCCAAGCAAAATGGTGGCCTCTGAGTTGTTGGGTGGCAGGGTGGGTCAGGAACTACTGTTTCTTAATAATTTTTATAGTATACTTTCACCTTTTTATATTTTATATTATTTGTTATATATTTACATAATTTTGTAATTATTTCTTATATTATAATTTTAAGAAAACCACATATATAATTTAGAAAATAAAGAACTTCTACAAATCAACAAGGAAAATGCCAACAACCAAATAGCAAAATAGGCAAAAGAAATGAACAGGGAGTTCACAGAAGGGAAAATAAGATGACTTCTAAACATCATATTAGGGGAAGTACAAATTAAAATTACTATGAAATACGTTTTCTTAACCTATCAGATTGGCAAAGAGGAAAAAGTGGATAGTGCTGTGTGTCAGGGAGGGCATGTGGAATCAGGCAGTTTCCTACAGTGTTGGGAAGCATACATTGGAAGGCAATATGGCAATAGTTAGCAAGATTTTAAATGCCCATACCCTTTGACCTAGTATAATAATTCCACTCCTAGAAATTTATCCTACAGACACAGACACAATATACAAAATGACATATATATAGGATATTCGTTGCTGTGTTGATTATAAGAGCAAAAGATTGGGAAGCAATATCCATCAATAGAAGACTGGCTAAATAAATGATGGTGGAATCACATGATGGAATGAAATGCAGCTATTGGAAAGAATGCACATATCATGTGCAAAAAATTAGATAATATACATACAAGTATGATTTTATATCCATAGAATAAATCTACAAGGATACATAAGACACTTTTAACCTTGGTTGCCTCCAGGGAGGGAAACTAGTTGGCTTAGGTAAGAATTGGGGAGAAGGGCACAAGGATGACTTCCTTTTCTATTGTTCTATCTATTCAAAATATAAATGAAATATTTTTAAAAGATTTTTTTAAAAATTTGGTATATGTTTACAATGGAATATTACTCAATTCTAAGAAATGACAGCAAGCTAGCACTGCTTATAATATCCTGGATTAAGCTTAAGCCCATTATCCAAAGTGAGGTGACACAAGATCAGAATAATGGGCTCCACATGTACTCGCCATCAAATTTGTACTGACTGATTAACACTGTGGTGCTCAAATGGTGATGGTGTTCACCAGGGTTTCAGGAGGGTGGGTAGACCCACATCTTAGGGATGTGGTGAGCATTGTGAAGGGGAAGGACATACCTCTGATCCTTCATAGGGAGACGCAAAGATATAAAATGCAACCAAAATGTCAAAAAAAAAAAAAAAAGAAACATTTAGCAGGTGTCAGGAGGGTGGGAAGGGGGAGGGAGGATGGGTGTATACTTACGTAATGAGTGCGATGCGCACCACTGGAAGGATGGATGCGCTAGAAGCTCTGACTTGGCAGGGGGCGTGGGGTGGCAAGGGCAATATATGTAACCTTAACAATATTTGTACCCCCATAATACAATGAAATAAAATAAATAAAAATAAAAAAGTAGTATCTAAAACTAATTAAAGAGATCCTGATTTCAGATAATCTTTAAGGTGTTTGCTCATTTAGGGAATTTCAGGCACCAGAACAGGACTTTTGGGGGAGTTTTTTTTAGCTATGAAGATAAGATAAGATGTATGAAGAGTTTTGGAAAATAGATTGGGGTAGGGAGGAGAAATATTTGTGATCTCACTAGTTAATGGAATTGTTGTTTTGTTTATTACTAGAAGGGTTTTATTTCTCATGTCTTTCTATTTGTTTTCCATTTGCTAGGTGAGAAGCCCAATCCCACATTCTACATAACCATGCTACTCATCATTCCAGTCATCGTTGCAGGTGCAATCATAGTCCTTCTGCTTTACCTAAAAAGGTAAGGCCGCTGTCCAGGCAGGTTGTACGGTTTCTGCTAGGCTGGTTGCTATGGTTATTACTCTTTGTGCTGGTCTTTTATGTTTGCACTATGTATTTAAGCTTTTTGGCCATAAATGGCTTTTGGTAGCCTGACATAGCAAAGAAGTATTATTTTGCCCATTTTCCAACGAGGAAAGTATTGGATTAGTTTCCTAGGGCTCTGCTCAAGCATTGCTCCTTTTGCATGGGTTTAGGATTGTCGAATAGGCCCAATGTTCACTATATTCTTTCAAATGCCTAATTTATTGACAGTTAGTCGGTAACTCTTGGAATGAAGTTTTAGAAATGGAAACCATTACTAATGAAATGACTTGTCTGGTATTAATGCAAAGCAGACTGCTACCTAATGCTATAGGGAAGAGAACTTCATCAAATATGGTACTTACTTATCCCTTGAGGATGTTTTATTTTCTCTATCTCACTATAGGGACTGTTAAGTTGCTCTTGCAATAACTACCTAAGGTTGGAATAATGTTATTAAACTGGGTCCAGAACTGACATTTTATCATTATTTCAACATTCATTCAACATACATATATTGAGTGTCTATTTATGTGCTAGGCACTGTCTAAGTACTGGGGTTATAGCAGTGAACAGAACAAAGTCCCTGTCTACATTCTAGTAGAGGATACACACACACACACACACACACACACACACAGAGTGAGAAGTTGGTGGGAGAGGGATGGGAAGTGATAGGATGCACATTTTACATAGGTTGGCTGGGGGACACCTCTCTGAGAAAGTGACATTTGAGGAGAAACTCAAACAAAGTAAAGGAAGGAGCCATTCAGATATTCAAGGAAAGAGTACTCCAGGCCGGAAGACCAGCAAGTGCAAAGGCCCTGAGGCTGGAGTGAACGTGGTGTGTCTGGCTGGACTAGAGTGTGCAAGGGGGAGGAGGGTGACAGGAGGTAAGGCTGGAGAGGTTGGCCAAGCAGATCACACAGGTCATGGCAAGGAACTGAGATTTTATTCTAAGAATGATAGAGGAACATTGGAGAGTTTTAAGCCAGGGAGGGATGTGATCTAATTTACTGTCATAAAAGATCATTGTAGTTGCTGAATGAAGAATTGAGATGAGCAAGAATGGAAGTAGATTAGTTAGGAAGCATTGTAGTGTTTTGGAAGAAAGATGAGAGTAGCCTCTACTTGGGAGTGAGCAATGGAGGTAGTAAGAAGTGGTCAAACGTGGGATGTATTTTGAAAGTAGGATTGAAAGGACTTGCTGATAACTGCTTGTCTGTGGAGATATGAGGGAAATTGAGGATTCAGGGATACCTCTTAGACTTTAGGCTTGAGCTGCTGAGTGAATGCCCGTGCCATTTACTGAGACAGAGAAGATTGTGAGGAAAACTAGGTCTAAAGGAAAGGTGAGGACTTCAGTTTTACATGTTAAATTTGAGATACCTATTAGATATCCAAGTAGAGATGCTAAATAGGCAATTGTGTACACAAATCTGGAGTTTAAGGGAGAGGTCTGGGCTGGAGATCTAATTTTGGGAGTCCCAGTCATGTAAGTGGATTTAAAGCCCTAAGACCGGAAGAGAGTGCTCATAAAGCATGTGAGATAGAGACGAGGACAAGACCAAAACCTGGGGCACACCCTGGGTGATGAGGCAGACCCACCAAAGGGTGCTATAAGATTCAAAAATAGGAGAGAAGTAAGAAGAGAAAAGACAAATTAAGGAGGAATATACCTTGTTCTTAGAACTTTTTTCAAAATTATACACAGCGAGTGCCCATCTGGTGTATTAAAAGTATAACACTATTATTTACATGATGGGGTATAAGTAAGTATAAGTAATTTGGTTATCCTGATGGCCCCTTTGCTCCACCCAAACTTGATACATTTAGAACATTGATTTTTTCCCCTAGCCTATTTTAGAAATTTCTTCACAACTGCTTTGTCACTGAAGATGACTTGCGTACCATGTCTTTTGTCCACACCTTCTTTTAATATGGTTGTATTTAAGTGGGATGCTCCTATGGACTGGAAGACTAGAACCAGAATGTTTCTGTTTTCTTAAAGGCTCAAGATCATTATATTTCCTCCAATTCCTGATCCTGGCAAGATTTTTAAAGAAATGTTTGGAGACCAGAATGATGATACCTTGGTAAGCACTAACTCCATAGAGTTTGAAATTGGTTATTTTTTTGGAGGCTATGGGATTTTTAAAAATTGTGGTAAAAAATAAATAACATAAAATTTACTATCTTAACCATTTTAAGTGTACAGTTCCGTGACATTAAGTACATTTATAATGTTTTGGAACCATCACCACTATTTCCATAACTTTTTCATCATTCCAAATAGAAACTATGCCTATTAAACAATAACTCCCCTTCCCCCCTCCCCCACCCCTGATAAGCTTCTATTTTATTTTCTGTCTCTATGGATTTGCCTATTCTAGATACTTCATGTATGCGGAATCATACAATATTTGTCCTTTTGTGTCTGGCTGACTTCACTTAGCATAATGTTTTTAAGGTTCATCCATGTTGTAGCATGTATCAGAATTTCCTTTTGAAATTGGTTCTTTTAAACTAAATTTAGCTAAAAGATTAAAGAAGAGCTAATTTTAAATATTGCATCTCAGGCAAAGCATACTAGCTAAGAAGTCCCCAGAATACTTTTCCTATCTTATATCCCTGGACTTCATTCTCCCTCTGGTTTAGGGGACGTGTTTTATCAAAACATGCGTGTAGGTGGGTGAGCCTCCTATATGAAGCTAGCCTAATAGGCAGGCTTTCTGACTCCCGGATAATTTTTTTAACCAGGTGTGGAGAAATATAAAGGTAGGGTAAGCAATTTGAATGCATTTTGTTCATGCTATTGCTTGGCAAGCTGGACTCCAAAGACATGGAAATAGAGCAGACCTACCCCAACTATTATATAGTTGGTTTCTTGCAGATGCTCATGCTAGAATTTGTGGCTAGAAACCTAAGACATTATGAAAACAAATGGGTTTGATGTTTCTGTGATAAATACATTTACCCTAATGAAATAATAAAGACACTAAATGAAATAAATATCAATATCATTATATATCTCTTAAATGAGTAATATCAGGCATAAGGCAGTTAAATTAGGAAAGTAGTACAGCATAGTAGATAATAGCTTGAGGTCTGGAGTCAGATTGTCTGGATTCAAATGTCTGCTGTGTCATTTACAATCTTTTTGACATTGGGTAACTTCCTTAGTCTCTGTGTGACTCAGTTTTCCCATTTGTGAAGTGGAGATAACAATAGCACCTGCCTCATAGTATTACATATATTAAATTTTAATACACAATAATTAACAGAAATCACTTAGCATGCCTGGCATATTGTATAGGTGCTTAATACGTGTGAGCAATTAGTGTTACTATTGCTAATAATTTCTTTTTATCTTTAATCCCCAAATAATTCTTGTAATAGTGGGTGATTCACAATGGCACTGATGATACTTGGTTAGGGAAGGAAGGCAAGGAGGCTGATATGCTATCAGTATCAGAGGAGAATTATTCTGGATCACTTTTTCACCAAGTTATCTTCATAGGGAAGGGGTTACTCTGCCAGGCCCTGGGGGACAGGGCACCACTAGGCAGGTAGGTGTGGAAGTCAGGTGACTGAGGGGGAGATCATACCCGTCATGTACAGTCTGTGGTAAGTTTGGCAGCCAGTGGTTCTTCAACTTTAGTTGAGTCACAATCACCTGGCATGCTTGTAAGAAATATAGATTTCTGGGCCCTAGCTACAGAAATTCTGATTAGGCAGATCTAGGACAAGTTCCAGGAATCTGCATATTTAACAGGAGCCCACAGATGATTCCTGTCCTGATAAGATAATCTATGGGCCACACTTTGAAAATCACTGATATAGATAGTTTCCTTAGAATTATCCCTGTCTCTTTCTTCATTTAACCAGCTGTGATAGATGTTGGAGGTTGGGAATTGTGCAAGTACTCCAACAACCCTAACCAGTTATTGAAAGTTTACTATGTTCCAGGCAGTATATTAAGTTATTTGCTTATCTTACCTTACCGAATCCTCATAACCACCCTATGGAGTAGATGCTTATCAGTACCATTTTACAGATGAGGAAATGGAGCCTCAGTGAGGTTAAGTAACTTAGCTGCAGTCGCACAACTAGTTGGTGATAAGGTAGGATTTAACCCAGGACTATCTGATGCCAGACTTCTCTCGCTCTTTTTACCATGTTGCATTGCTTCTTGTACTATAGAATGCTTGTTGTCAGGAACGTCATCCTCTTCTAAGAGGTCTGATGACAGCAGTAGAGGGTTGGGATAGAGTATTTCTCAGAAAAAGATTTGGGGTCACATTATGACTAGCTTTAAATGGGAAGTTATTAGGAATATCAGTCTGATAATCTGGAGGGAATGGATTAGAGAGGGGAGGCACTAGCATGGTAGTAAACTGGGAACCTAGATCTGAATTTGCCCCATTAAATGTTTTGTTTGGCCAGTGGGGTATAATTAAAATCTTTCAATTTGGAATCTTAGGCAGGATATGTACTCTCCAATTCATCTCAGGCCCTGCCATTGTCAGTTCCCACTGTGGTTTCGCACATTGACTTAAATGCCAGACCCTTGAAAGGCATTTGAGTTTGCTTCTCCTCTTAGCAGCATGGAGACTAGTTAAAATGCCATGGCATAAATGTCCAATATCTGTGTAAATGTGTTTGGACTCACTAATATATACCAGATATGCCAACCAAAACATTGATGAGATAGAAATTTCCAGCCTAATAGATTTATAAAAAGTGATAATATCCAGGGTTTAACAAGTGAGTGGGGACCTGGCACTTTTCATGCACTGCTGGTGGGGCCTGTAAAATGATATATATCTTTTCTGGAGGGCAACTAGGTACAATGTAGCAAGAATCTTTGAACCTGTAATTATACTTTTAGGTATCGATTTTAAGGAAATAATCCAACAATAGCACAAGAATGATCAATGCAGCATTTGTTTCTAGCATGAAAAATTGGAAACCAATGAAACATCAAAATCAAGAATTAGCTTAGAAAAGTTAGATTTCCAAAGTATTTAATTTCATAACAAAATACTCATGATATAAGAGTAAGAAACAGATCATAAATGTGTAGTATATTATGATCCCAATTTTTATAAAAATGCATTAACATACACATAGAACAATGGAAAGAAATGGGTCAGAATGAATGATCATTTCTAGGCAGAGGGATTGTGGGTAACTGATATTATTTTCTATCTACCTTTTTGAAATTTCCAAATTGCCTATAATGAACATATATTACTTTTATAATAAAAGAAACCCTGTACAAGTCATTAAGGGAAAAAGAGAATATTGTTGTCATGTAGGTCTGAGAGATAATAAGGACTTGAACTTAGGTGGGTAGCAGAGGAGATTGACGTAAGAGATGTTATTAATGGAAACTAACTCATTATGACTTGGTGACTCTGTGTGGGTGATGAAAGGTGGAGAGAGTAACAAATAATTTCAAGTTTTCAAGTCTGGGTGATAGAGTGAATGATGGGAACGTTGACAGCAAAATCAGATCAATTATCTTTCTCAGAGATGGGAAAATTGCTTTTTTTCAATTTGCTGTCTAGAGGATAATATGTTGTTTTCATCCCAATGAGTCAGATAATTCTGTAATTTGGTGAGGCAGATATACTGACAAGATGGACCACTAAAAGCATAAGGTGTTTTGTTTTGGTAGTTGCAGACCATTAAACAAAATCAATTTTTTAAAACTAAAAGTATAATAAAAATGCCAGATAGGAGAAAGGGTAAGAGAACAAATTTTTATGTCTGCTTTTAACCAAATGGATAATCAACTTTCTTTACATGGCCACAATTCTCACAAATTGAATTGCATATGCAGCATAAAAACTAACCTTTTCTTCTAGAATCATCAAATTATAGAATAAGCCCACCCTTAGAGCTCATCTAATGAGGTGGATGTTTACATATTTAAATATTTCCCTTTAATTATAAATTTTAAAAACTCTAGATTCTCATGCAAGTCCTTCACTTTAGAGGTGAGGACATTAGGGGCCACAGGGAAGTTTCTCAAGGACTGTTACATAGAGAGGTAACTGCAAAACCTAAACTAGA
Organism: Cheirogaleus major; assembly: GCA_963574435.1. Classification (NCBI taxonomy): domain Eukaryota; kingdom Metazoa; phylum Chordata; class Mammalia; order Primates; family Cheirogaleidae; genus Cheirogaleus; species Cheirogaleus major. The sequence goes on from CAUYPO010113843.1 coordinate 15,049, forward strand.
ACCCATATAGCCCAAAGTTACCAACTTCTAATCCAAGGAGTTAATCCATGTCATTTTAAAACATTATCCTCTTCCACACTGCACCATTAACAGTGTTTTTTTTTTAAACTTATTTAGGTGTGGCCTCAAATAAGTTAAATCTTCAGTATAGTTTTCCTTAAGGTTTCTGTGTTTTGATGATGTTTTGTTCATCACTGTAGTAACGTTTTGGCCAACTGCATTTTTTTTTCCTGTTGCTTTACTATTTGCCTTTTCCTTGTGACTAGTTGGGCTGCTGGCCATATTGGGAGGTGGGGTTGGAGAAGGGGAATTGCAAAGGGAATTGCTTCTCTTCTATCTGAATTTGTTTTATCCATAAAATTTATCTATTCTTCCACCACTTCTTGGAAACCAGTTATATATTTCAGCACTGTGCCAGTTTTACATTCCTGATCAGAAAGCAGCTTTTAAAACTTGGAGTTGACTTTCAAATACTGCTCATTATTTTTTGCTTCAGTATGTATCTTTAAAAACTAAAAATGCTTCCCTACATGGCCAAAATAGCATTACTGTACTTTAAAAATTATTAATTCCTTAATATCATCTAATACTCAGTCCATATTCAAATTTTTCCAACTGTCCCAATTGTCAGGAGATAGATGTTATCCAGTTGTCCCAACATTGGTGAGGCTGAGATTGAGCACTGTATTTAAGGTGGTAGCAGCATGTCCCTTCCTGCCATCTGCATTTATTTCCATCCCTTGCCATCTGAAGAAATGTGTGGTGTTATGCCAGCACCCTGTCAACTCTTCAGCTAACGCTTCTTGTATCAGTTGATATCCCTGCCTGAATCAATCATTTTCTTAGGGATTGTAAAATGACAATTTTTTTCATTCTGTCATTTCATCTACATTTATAAAGTGGCAGTGTTCTATAAAGCACTGCTTTCAGTCATCTACTGGACTCTTTGGTTGTTCTGAAATTCAGTTCCTACTAAAAAGGCAAGATGCATCTTTAATCCTTTCCCTTTATTTATCAATTATTTTTTTTAATTTCAGCATATTATGGGGGTACAAATATTACGGTTACGTATATTGCCCATCCCCCCTCCCCCCTCGAGGCAGAGCCTCAAGCATGACCATCCCCCATACGTTGCACATCTCACTCATTGCGTTTGTATATACCCATCCCCTCCTCCCCACTCCCACCCGCCCGACACCCGACAAATGTTATTCCTATATGTCCACTTAGGTGTTGATCCGTTAATACCAATTTGCTGGTGAGTACATGTGGTGCTATTTTTAAGCGAACAGTTGGATTAATAGCCACCTCAAATGGCACCAAGTTAGTCCTCTCCACACCACATTCAACTTGTTCTTTTTTAAGCTGCAGTGATTTTAAGGCATGGAATCTACAATTCATACTGTACAACTTTCTGTTCTGAATGTTAATCTGAAGAGGACCGGGGCATCAAATAGGTGGACTTGTATTCAAAAGGGCTTAGGCACACAAAACCCACTTCAGTTCTATAGACAATTCACTGTGGGAAATATCTTAGTCAAATCTTGAAAGTAATCTTAAATTGAGACTTGATGTTTGATTATACTGCTGAATTTGTTTCTTTAAATTATAAAAGCCTATATAACACACTGTTTTTCTAGGCTTAGATAACTAATAGCTAAAAGCCAGTTGTATTAACCTCTGAAACACTGATTTTTTTATCTATGATGTTTTTCATCTTTGTCTATTTTATTGTTGATTACCTTGTTTAAAAAAATTGGCAGTAAAGATTAAATTATTGACTGGTAATTTTGTAGGTGTATTTATTTCTTCTACAAGTGATTTTTAAATTAGACTGGCATATAATTCACAAAACTGAATAATAGGTCAGAGCCATTGCATCTGTTTCTTTTACCTTACATGGACATCTTCATTGAAGCAGTGCTCAGGAAAAGGCCACGGTGCTAATAAAAGGTGAAAATGAAAGTAATTCAAGTTTTAGGAATGAAAAATGGCAATTAGAAAGATTAATGTATTTTTAGAAGCTATTTCTGCTGCAGTGTTCACCTCATTAAAACAAATTGCCTTTTTCTTGTCCAACACAGCTAAGCATTAGGTCTAATGACCAGAAACCAATGAAAGTATAATTTCCAGAGTATATTTTTTTAATTAAAATATTTTTTCCTTTAAAAGCAATATGTATTTATTGTAGAAAAATTAGAACTACAGATAATCAAAAGAGAAAGATTAAATCACTCTTAATCCTATCATCCAGATATAACTATCTTTAAAGTTATATGAACATCATAGAGAAATGGAAATACTTATATTAATAAATGGAATAATAGCAACAACAACAGTAATAATAATTCATAGTTACTGAACCTTTACTATATGCCAGATACGTTTTCCAAGCACTGCCCTCATTAATTTGTCCCTATCTTGGAATTGGTATGTATTAACTCCATTATACAGATGAAGAAAACGAGACACCAGAGGGCTTATGTGTAACTTGCTCAAGGTTATATTGCTAGTACATAGCAGAGCTAGGATCCAAATTTAATTGACAAATGGCAGAGCTAGGATCTGAACCCAGGCATCTTGATTTTCCAGTCCACACTTTTAACCAATCATATTATATAATGTGTTTTAATAAAACAATATCAAATTTGATTTGATTTTAACAGATGAGAAAGAACCAGGTGAAACTAAAGAAATTTCTGAACTTTTGATATATTACAAAATAATGGTTGATGATTATTGAAAAGAGCAATTTTTCTTATGCTCTCTCCATTTGCTCCCCATTTTTAAAGTTGGCCAGCATCTGCATTGTTGGTGCCCTCCTTTACTCTTACTTCTATTTGTGGATATGTATTTGATGCTCACTGTCAGTCTACATGTTGATGTTGCTCCAGTCATTTCAGTTGTTTAAAGCTCTAAGGGTTTTCTCAGGAAGAAATCATGAACCAGCATTTTTGAATTATTTATACATTGATGATATTTGCTGTATTTATAATTGAAACTCAGTTTGGCAAGATATAAAATCCGTGGCTCATATGTCCTGCCATGCGTATCTTAAATGTGTCCTCCATTTTCTTCTGGCATAAAATGTCAAAGTTGGCTGACAATATACTTTTCTTTCTATATTGAAACACTTGGTCTTTTTGCCTGGTTATCAAAAGACTTTTTTCTTCGAAGTCCAATAATTCTACCAGAATATGTCTTCCTGTTGTTGGTCATTCTGGGTTAATTTTCTGAGTTATATGATGTGCCCTTTCAGTATGTAATTTCAGATCTATTTTTTTTTAATTTCAGTAAAAAATTCCTTACTTATAGACTTTAGTTATTCTGTTCCCTTGTTTTCTTTGCCTGTCACATCCTCTTGAATAATTTTCATTCACCTTCATTTTTTTTATTAAAAAAATCCTTTTCTTCTATTTTTCTTAAGGTAGTATCTGATTATCTGTTATTTGTCCCTGTGTTCCTGCTAGTTAGTCTTTATTTCTGAAATGATTATTTTTTTACTGATTTGATTTATTCACATTGTATGTCTATATCACATACACCCTATAAAGATATACAACTATTATGTACCCATAATAATTTTAAAAATTTACATTTAATTCTTTACTGAATTTTGTCATCTCATTTCTGAGTTGTCCTTATTCTGACTTTTTATATATTCTAACATATTATTTATATTTCTTTCATATCATATAACTTTTTCTCAATATACTTCAGCTAGCTCTGAAATATTAGATTATAGTTTTTATCTGTTTTGTGGATATATCTTTCTGGCATGTTTTAATTCTGTGAGGATATTATTTTGTTGCTCATTTTACATGAAATTCGTTTCCTGAACTTTTTACAAGGAGGCTTGATTCAGATTAGTTTTTTTCCCCTAATTTCATGACTATAGAGCACCATCTTCTTTTTTTTTTTTTTTTTGAGAATTTTTCAAAATTATAGTGCATTACACTCTGAAATCTCCTGGCCCTGTCTATCTGCCTCCTGTACTTTTATCTGGGTTTTGTTTTTTTGTCCCTCTTGCCTCTGTCCTGGCCAATTTGGAGTCTATTCCACCAGTTTTCTCATCAGAGTAAAGCTTTGTCCTGGAGAGGAGCTTTGGAGAGTTAGTGTTGAGAGTTCATGGGGGACCAGGCTGCTTTCAGTGTAGACCATGGACTCCTTGCTCTCAATCACTGTTTGGAGGTGCAAACCACTCCCATTCTCAGTTGTTGTTCATAAATTAGCTTGCTGAAGTTTGAGTTATTTTAGAATTTGTAGATCTACTGGCTGCCATGCTGATTCCCTCTATGTACTCTTCCACAGCTGATACCATTTTGGTCTTGTAGCTGTCTCTAGTTTGTCCCCACACACTCTTAATTTGGGGATCATGGGGGAATTATTTTCATCTAGTTTTGTTGCAGATTGTGTTGGTGGATTTTGGTTTTGCTTTCCTACTTGCCCTATTTATCTTTCCCAGGTGTGTGTGTGTGTGTGTGTATGCGTGTGTGTGTGTGTGTGTGTGTGTGTGACATTTAGGGAGATTCAAAAACTATGCTGCCACCACTACCTTCTTCCCAGAATTTTTCTGCAAACTACAAACCATGGGCCAAGTCCTGTTTGACACTTGTTTTTCTAAAGCCTTTGACCTAAGGCGGCTTTTATATTTTTGAATAGTTGAAAAAAATCTAAAGAAGAATAATACTATTTTGTGGCATGTGAAAATTATATGAAATTTAGATTTCAGTGTCCATAAATAAAGTTTGTTGGAACACAGCCATGCCCATTCATTTATTTATATGTTGTCTCTGGCTGCTTTCCTGCTATATATTTTAAAGTATATATTTTATATATATACTTTAGGGTATATATTTTAAAGTCTTTGATTGATACAAGTTGAGTACCCTTAATCTGAAAATCCAAAATGCTCCAAATTCCAAATTTTTTTGAGTGCCAGCATGACACTCAAAGGAAATGCTTGTTAGAGCATTTCAGATTTTTAGATTAGGGATGCTTAACCAATAAGTATATAATGCAGATATTCCAAAATCCAAAACACTTCTGGTCTCAAGCATTTCAGATAAACAATATTCAACCTGTATTAGTAAATTGTCATCAAGAAAGGTTGTACAAGTTAAATATCCATTAAGGAATATGGCTAATAAGTTATGGTGCATTCATTCAATGAACTATTATGCAGAGGTTAAAGAAAATGAGGTAGATCTATTTTAATGATGTATAAAAATATACAACATATGCTGTTAGGTGAAACACCCAGGTTACATATATAGGCTATGATTCCTTCATGTTAAGGAAACCAAGGCATTGTAATGCACAAACTTAAATTTGTCATAAGCAGCATAGATTACAACTAGGTTGTGCCAATTTATATACCTACCAGTAGTATTTCCAAATGGTCGTTTGGCCACTGACATGATGTCATCTAATTTAAAAATTCTTGCCAGGTTGATAGATGAGAAAAGGGTATCTTACCTTACCTATCAGGTTTTATATTTTTTCATAAGTTAGTTGCCTTGAATTCTTTTGTGAAATTCTTATTCCTTGTCCATTTTTCCCTGGGGTATTCATCTTTTGGTGGTTTGTAAAGCTGTTTATTTATCAGATATTAATCCTTTGGCTGGTCATCCATATTTTCCTTTGTATTGTATTTAAGGTGATTAATGATGTAGAAAAAGATTTTCCTTTTTATGCAGTCAAATCTTCCTTTACTTTTTATTTGTAGAAAGCCTTTCCACCTCTGATTTATATAGGTGTTCCTGTATATATTTTTCTAGTACTTATTTGATTTGATTTTTTTACATTTAGGCCTTTAATCCATCAGGGATTTATTCATGAAGGCTATGAGGTAGAGTTTAACTTTGCTTTTCAAATGCTTATATTAGCCAGTTGTCTTATTGCCATTAATTGAATAAGCCATTTTTTTCAAGGTTATATAATTTTTTCAGATTATTTTTGTTAGAAGCTTGTGCATTTCACATTTTAAAATCAAATTTGTTGAGGTGTGATTTACAATAAAATGTACACTTAAGTGTTCAGTTAGAAGAATTTTAGTAAATATATGCAATTTTATAGCCACCACTCCAATCAAAATATAAAACATTTCCATCATCCATGCAAAGTTCTTTCATATTTCCTTTTGCAATTAACCCCCTCTCCTGACCCTACACCCTTGCAAACACTAATTTGTTTTCTGTCCCTAAAGTTTTACCTTTCCAGAATGTCTTATAAATGGAATCATATAGCACATAGCTTTTTGAGTCTGGCTTCTTTCACTTAGCATGATGCATTTAAGGGACATCCATGTTGTTACAGGTGTCAACAGTTCATTTCTTTTCATTGCTGAGCAGTATTCCATGATATGGCTGTACCACAGTTTGTTTAAACCTTCACTTGTTCAAGGACAGCAGAGTTGTGTCCAGTTTCTGGCTATTACTAGCAAAGATACTATAAACATTCATGAGAAGTTTATGTATGACATGTTTTCCTTTCTTTTGGGTAAATACCTGGGAGTGGGATTTCTAGTCATTTGGTAAATATATGTTTTGTTTTATAAGAAACTGTGAGACTGTTTTCCATAGTGATTGTGCTATTTTACATTTCCACCAAAAATATGTGAGAGATCCAGTTACTCTGCATATCAGTATTTGGAATTGTCAGTATTTTTAATTTTAGCCATTCTACTAAGTGTGTCGGAGTTAAATAATTTATTTAGAATAATTTGGGTATTTTAAGCAGTGTTTCCCAACTCATCTCTCCATATACTCTCTAAGACTGGATGCTCCTAACTTGCTCAGTTTATCTCCAATTGCACAACCTGAGGTAGATGAATAGTCATTGTTGCTCTTATTTCTGTTTTTCTTCTTTTCATTTCTTTTCCTAAGAATGTCAGAGCAGAAAAGGAGCTTAGACATAATTTAGTGCAGGGTTTGGCAAATTTTTTCTGTAAAAGTCCAGATAGTAAATATGTTTGTTTTTGCAAGCCATTCCGTCTCTTTCACAACTTAACTCTGCCGTTATAACATGAATGCAGGCATAGACAATTCAGAAAAAATGGACATGTTCCAATAAAACTTTATTTACAAAGACACGCACCCAGCCAGATTTGGCATGTGGACCACAGTTTCCTGACCCCTGGTTTAGTCTAACTTCATTTTACAGATAAGAGGACTTAGCTCAGGTTTCATTCTTTCCCCTGATTTACAAGTAAAGAAGGCAAGGACCAGATTGTTGGCTTTCACCATAAGAGACATGCTTGAATTGGGTTCAAGATAAGCTTGCCTTATGCATAATTCCCTGTTGTAGCAAATGATATTAGATAAAGCTGTTAATATAGGATCTTTCAACAATTTTAACTGCACTAAAACTTTTGAGACATCTTAATATATTACCTTGACTTTTTGAGCCTATTATATCTACTTGACTTTTTGAGCTTATTATATCTCTAGAGCAATGGTCAAACTTGAATGGTAAGAAATTAAAGGTAATAAAGGTTTGAAGTGAGAAAAGCACACCACCCTTTTATTCTTCTTGAAAAGAATTTGTTTCCAATTTTGGAAATGTCCAGATTTATTTATCTCTTGAGATAGCCATTATACATCATATAACAATCCCATGCTTCCCCCTTTAATGTTAATTCCCGATTATTTTATTTCATTAATTGTTCAAATATGTAAAGATTCTTAGTCAAAAACCAAAACCAGGAATATAGACACTTATGGTTCCATGCATGCAAATCTAAACATAAGCATTGGCTGTGAGTACTCAGGGAAAGAACACTGTTTAGAAAAGTCATTGTGTATTTGTTTTTTCCTCCCTTCCAGCAGTGGAAGAAGTATGACATTTATGAGAAGCAAACCAAGGAAGAAACTGACTCTGTAGTGCTGATAGAAAACCTGAAGAAAGCCTCTCAGTGACAGAGATAATTTATTTTTTAACCTTCAACGTGACCTTGTGAAGATTCTTCCCATTCTCTATTTGTTATCTGGGGACTTGTTAAATGGAAACTGAAACTACTGTACCACTTAAAAACAGGCAGCTCATAAGAGCCACGGGTCTTTATGTTGAGTTGTATACCGGAAAACTAAAAATAATGGGCCCTTTGGAAAGGAGAGTGGAGTCATTTTCATTGAGTTGTAAAAGCAGACATCTTTTGTGAAGGCTTCAATCTAAGGGACAAAGCAAAAAGTGATGATAGCAGTAGAATTAATCTTTTCAAGAGTCATGACAACTTCCTGAGTGATCTATGCTTGCTTTGTATTATTTGTGTCAAACAACACCAACAAATTTTATTTGTAGAGGAACTCATTTTGAGTACAAATACTGATGTTGAACTTGAGTTACAAAGAACATCTAACAAAGAAAATTGATAAAATCTCATATCTATTTTTTGGGATTCCTATTGAGTAATGTTTGTGGCTATTGAAACTCTTAACAGTCTGGAATCATCATCCCCTTCAACAGCATTATCCTCTGCTTTGAAAGCCTCAGAAATTAGTGTTGGCCATGATGATGACAACTACAGAAAAAGCAGAGGCAGCTTTTTTACCAAGACCTCTCAAAGCCATTGTAGGCTTTTAAGGGCAGTGGAAACAGAATGATTCATTGGGTATTAGAGTTTGAACCATGAAATCTCTAATGATGTATTTATCTTTTCTTCACCTCTGCTACTCAAATCAAGTATTTACTATGTGTCTGGCTTGTGCTACGCCTCTAGGTATGAGGCACAGACCCTCTCCAAGGGTTTACAATCTAGTTGGGACTCCTTGGTTCTTACCACTTTCTTTATCTCCACCAGTCATTTTGCAGACCTTTCTATTCCCCAGCTCTGACACTGATTTCTCCTTTTGCATTCTCCCTCATTCCCTTCCTTGTAGCCTTATGACTTTCGTTAGAAATTAGGATATAAATCTGCTCAAGACACCCAGAGGAGCAAGGGGTAATTTGTATCTCAAGTAAAGTGTGGGTAGACTGAGAAACAATGACTAATTCTTGCATGTTTTGTAAATTCTGTGTGAGCCTGCAATTGTTGGGGGTTTTCAGCACCTGATGTTTATGCATTTTCTAAATAGAGACGAGGTATTATCTTCACTTAGAACTTTGCTATTTGCTTGAGAAAAAAGAATAATTGAATATTTTTCTCCTTTTTTTTATAAGATGGGCCCTGGGATTCCTGTTTTCCCTGCCAAATGTTTAATTAAGTAGGTTCTGTGTCTTACATTGATAGCCAGTCATCCAAGTCTCCCTTTATGCTTTTTTTTTTTTTTTGGCTTATGTTAGGGTTCCATTCTCACCTATCCCCACAACATATCCATATATATTCCCTGTACTCCTACATCTCCCTAATTTAAAGAAGTATGGGAAATAAGAGGTATCTCCCCCAACCCCCTCCCCATTTCTCTCCACACACACACTGATAGGAACTTGAGAACTTTATATCACAAGTTCTCCAAACATTTACCAATATATTAATAATATGATGCTTACTTGCAGTTCTTGCTCTTAGCAGAGGGAAGGGGAGATAAGAAACCCATATTCTCAATAGGTTTGGGCAAAAGTGGCAACCTGCTTCCATGGCTGTGGAGAAACACTGTGCCCTGGCTTCTCTGAGGAAATTGGGATTCGTGGCAATGGTAGATATAAAGTGTCTCTTCCCTTTGCTTTTATTTTTGAGGTCAGATTGAGGCTGGGAGACAGGAATATTGGATGTTCCATTTTGTTGTACTGTTCTCTAGAAAGAATATTTCATTCCTGTGTAGGAATGAAATGAATTCCTTTCCAGTCTTTTATAATTCTGGGAAGCAAAACACTTACATGCCTCACCCAAAGCCATTTTTACTATTATCCTATTTACATGGCAATGAAGAGGATGCTTTGAAATTCCCAAGGAACACTGACAGTGACAGTCATGTAGCCTGGGAGTGGGGAAATTGTATTTTGTTCCCATCCTCCTCTTTTAGCTGAGAGACTAAGAGGCATTAAATTATGAGAGTACCTATGGTTGTTTCACAATTGCTAAAAAGTGACCCCCTCGGTCTTGGGAGCTCTTGGAGTCTTCAGTACATCAGTGGGATTCCCATCACCTATAGGAAACTAGTGGGTTCATTTACTGTTTTAGGTCTAACCTATCTGGATTTTTTTCCACACATACTTAAGTAAACCCACTGTGAGGGTGGTCATTCTTATTCTTTCATTCAGATAAGTTTTTTCTTCATCTGGGCACTGAAGGGATATATGAAACAATGTTAACATTTTTGGTAATGTCTTCACCCAGGGATCATTTTTGTTTAACTTCTTATAGGAAAACTTGAGTTAAATAAATATTGTCTTTTTGTATGTCACCCAAATGGTTTCCTTTGGTCTTATTTGGGGGAAGGTATTATGAGGGGTGAGTGGTGGAGAAAATTGGAGTTAAAAGAATAAACATTGTGAAAAAATTCCAAGGCAGCTATTTTATCTCCTAATAGCTTGTCATAAGCTTCCCTACGATTCTGGTGTACCTAGTATAGCCTTTGTAAGCAGCACCCTACAGGGACTTAAGTATTTGATAAATTGTAGCTATGTTAATTAATGGAAATGGAGAGCTGGTCCTTTCTAATATTAAGCTAAAATGGAGTATAATATGCTTACTGTCACGGTATACATGATGTTTCCATGGTATACATGACTGTAATAGTATACATGATGGGCGACCTCTATTCGCAAGGTAATCATATTAGCAGGTTAGATTTGAGACTACAAAAATCAGTTTTCAATAGCTGTTCTCTTAAGAGATGGTGATATAGTTTCATATTTTCTATAACTACAGCAAAATGGTTTGAATGTCATGGAGGGTTTTTTCTCATTGGTGTTAAGCTCTGGGAGTGTGTCTTTAGCTAGACCATATTTGCCAATTACCCTGAATCTTTACAGGATCCAAGCTCTAGGGTGAGGGTGGGGGTGATGATATTGGTCAGATTTTTTTTCTGTAACTATCTAGAATTATCCAGGAAGATTCTGGAAATCCATCTCCAGGTAAGTATAGTTGTTTTGTTGTTGTCATTGCTATTTTAAAATAAGAAACTCCTTTCTGATTTTTAATACATCAACACTGAATATTACAACAGAAAACATTTAATTGAGGACCCTTGAGGTTATAAATCTGTGTGAGATCTATGGAAAACAAATTCCTATTGCCACAAATATGTTCACCTCATCTCAGGGGAAAAGGAACCAGAATGATCTAAGCACATTTGCTTTCCAGAATAATTTACTATTTTGTTGTTTCCATGAACTCTTGCTCTTTTAAAAGTGCAGTTTATACTCACATGAATGGCATATTATGCTACTAGGGTATTAGTAGTTTTAGAAGAAAGCAAGGGAACAAGAACATTTATTTCAGACTGTTTTCTTTTAAACCCTAATGGTTAGATCAAGTAATAAAGTTTTTTGTAAATACTGTAGCTAAATCTTGGTATGCTGTTACTTTAAGCAAGGGAGGAGTTTTACTGACAGTTGGATGTGCTAGATATTTTTGACATCAATCCCCAAGATGATTTCTTCCTGAAGATTCTTTGGCCTTAAACTATCTTTCCTAATGGTCACATTTTTAGTTTACTATTAGCATCAGGAAAATATTTCACTGCTAGTTTTCAGCATTTATTTGGTGAACCGTTATATAAAAAGAGAAAATAATTGTTGAGTGTACTGTGCACCAAGTCACATGTGTTATTTTACTTAATCCCTATGTTGGTCCCATGAGATAGGTTACATTATTATCTTCATTTTACAGATGAAGAAACTGAGACATAAAATGATTGAGTTGTGTGTACAAGCTCACATAACTAGTAAGCAACTGAGACAAAATTAGAAAACAAGTCAGCCTGACTTTAAAGCCTGTATAATATAGCCAGTGATGTATTTGTCCCAAGGAAACAGCTACCTAAAGAAGAAACATCTTATTTCACATTATTGCCAAGTTGCTTATCAACTGGAAGACTGTGCGGAATTTAAATCGTTTAATTGCAAAGTGAGCTTTTTACAGTGGCTTAAGATTCATTTGTGCATTCATTCATCTATGTGCCAGGCAATGTGCTACGTGATTGGAATTTAGAAGTCAGGTGGTAAGTCAAGGAAAGGCTACTTTGTATAGAATAAAGAAACCTGGTTTTAGTATTTAGCAGTTCCAAATGTACTTGCAGGTAACTCAGTCTGGTTCTGTTTCCCCATTTGTAAAATGAAGATGTTAGACTCAGTGATTTATAATCCCATCCATGATTCATAACAGTGGCTGTAAGTTGTAGAGCTCATTTGGAAGTGAGAATCTTTGCCATGAACACTAGCTCTAGGCATCTGTAGGCATCAGTGTTCCCATCTGTGAAATGAGGAGGTTGAACTAGATTAGCTCTATTAATTCTGACATCCAATAAAGGTGATGACTTTTGTTTTACAAATCAAGAAAATATGTTTACTGTCACTTCTTAATCTTGCTACAGTAAGTAGTTAGCTGTTGGCAGTAACTGCCAAAAATAACTAGAGGAGCAGGCCCCTTAATGCAATGGGAAGAATGAAGGAATTGATACATTGGATGAGATCTGTGGTCCACCCAAATCAGTATTTTCACAAGGACCCAGCCATGGTTGTGCCTAACAAAATATTTCTTAATATGCTTTGCAGATCTTAGGTCATTTTGTCCAGAAACATAAAAATGGACTATGTATTAATACAGATTGCTTATATAATGACTACATTTGATATATTACCCAAAGTAGAGTCCATTTGAATTCAGTACTTGCAAATTTGGTTAATAAAAAGGTTAAAATTGAATTTAACCTTTTTATTTGATCAAAATAATACAGGTATGTAATTTTAAAAGTCAAAGAGTATTATAGGGCTTTTCATTAAAAAAGTAGTCCCCTGCCCCACCCCTCCTTACCCCTGATTCCTGCTCCCCAAAATGATGTCAACACCCAAATTCCTGGAACCTGTGAATATGTAACTACATGGCAAAGGGGACTTTGCAGACATGATTAAGGTTACAGGCCTTAAAATAGGTTTTCCTGGATTATCTGGGGTGGGGGTGCTAATATTGAGCCCTTAAAAGCAGAGAAAATTCTTTGGCTGAAAGCAGAAGAGGAAGAGAGACTCAAAGGACAGAAAGTGTTATCGGCTTGAGGATGTAAGGGGCTGTGTGGAAGGTGTGGGAAGGAACTGGATGTTGCCAATAACTTGAATAAAGCTGGGAGCAGATTCCCCCCTCCCAAAAATTTTAATATAGGAACAAAGGCTGGTGGACACCATGGTTTTGGTCTTACGAGACCCTGAGCAGAATATTCAGCCACATGGTGCTGGACTACTCACCTATGGAAGCATGAAATAATAAATTTGTGTTGTTTTAAACTAGTTTTAATATTTTTAGCTGTTTTTTGGGTATATTTCTTTGCTTCTAAATAATACCCTAATACTTAATACAATTTCTTTTTTAAATTTAGGTTTAGAAATTATCTATTTCTAAATTTCTTCTATGGAAGATGAGGAATTAGCTTGCTTCTATGCTCCCTAACACATACACATACGCACACATGAACACATACACTCACATTTCTCTTTCACAAATATAAAATTGTGGTTAAAAAACAATATTTGTATTATACCATGTAAACATTGCTCACAGTTGGTCCATGTAGAGTATCATTGATTATATGTCCTTTGTTGTTTTTTTCCAAATTGTCTTTTTGTTTAATTTGTTTCTTTATGTATCTGTATTGTATTTAGCCCCAAACTTTCTGACAAAACCATAGAACTCCACTCAGTTATGGTCAAACATATTAGGTAATCTGTGAGTTTCATTTATTTTTCTTGGCTGCTGCCCTCTTGGAGTTTGCTACCCTCCCAATCCATTCTGAAATAATTGTTCTCTAGGTCTACCACCCAGTCATCATCCTGGGAATTCCCTTTGCTTCTTCTATTCTGTATTAGCTTCTGTTTCCTACATCCCAGGTTGTCTTTGGATTATATGCCCTGGTTTTGCTGGACCATACCCTTTACTAACTTCTTTAGAAAGGTTGCATGGGTGATGATTTTAATAAAATCATTCTGTGTCTGAATATATCTTCACACATGATTAAAATTTTCACTAGAGGAAGAATTACTAACTGGAAACAATTCCCTCTCAGAATTCTGACAGCATTATTCCAATGTTGCTTTGGAAACGTCTGATTCCTTACTGATTTCTAATTTTCTATATGTAACTTTTTTTCTCTGCAAGGTTTTCTCTTGGTCCCTAATGTTTTAAAATTTAAAGATATACCTTATTGTGGATCTTCTTGCATTTACTGGGCTTTTGTGAGTCCTTTAAATCTAAAAACTTATCCTTCATTTTTGAGACATTCCCTTATATTATTTATCATATAATATATTCCCTTCTATTTTCTCTATCTCTAGAATTCCTATTAGTTGGATATTAGACATCCTAGACTGATTCTCTAATTTTCATATATTTTTTCTCCCATGTTCCATTTATTTGTCTTTTGGTTCTACTTTTTGGGAGATTTCTTTAACTTGATCTGTCTGAGCCTCAGTCCACATTGTAAAACGTTAATAAAACGTTAATAAAAGGACCCACCTCACAGGGTTGTTGTGGTGAGGTGAGGTGTGGTTGAGGAAATACAATATGTAAAATGCTTAACACAGTGAACTTAAATAAATAGTAGCTGTGCTTGCCCATACTGTTATTCTGGAACCAATTTCTTCTCCCTTCTCATGTGAAAATGACAATCCTGGTGGTAGCAATATATCTTGCTTTTACAATGTCATATTATACTGTAATATTCACCTTTGTTGTACTGAATTTGGAATAACATAGCATTTTCCAATTACACTGTTGTCACACAAAAAATTATATGGTGAAATAAAAAAATAAATAAAAAAAATAAATAATAAAAAAAATAAATAAATCCAGTTAGCAATATTAACTCTCCTATTCGTTGCTTCTAAAAACACTTAAAAATCAAAAGTAGCTTTTTATTTTCTTTCATTCCACCCTCCCCCACCCCTGGGGTAGATGGGAGCTGGAAAAATAATGTTGGATACCCACTCCTTGATAGTAAAATAGGTAGTTTTGAGCCCGAACTAACTCTTTTGTCAGGATGGGAGTACAGTATAAACCTTTAACATGTGAGGGTTGCCGTACGCTCTGCCATGCAGTCCAAAATAAGGCTGGCCAGTAACTGGGGGCACTGAGGAGGCTGATGGACAATTAAACCTCAAGCCCCAGAGGAGGCCTGGATGAGCTGTGAGCTTTCCAGCCAAGGGCCGCCCTGCCTGCACTTAGGGGACCCCATGGAGACTAGAGCTAAAATTAGAGAAAAAGAAAGTCCGTAGGTCAGGAACAATCTAGCTTTGCTACTTTACTCATTTTGTTTAAGTGGGGGTGATAGTAAAGCTATATGACATGGGTATCAACCAATCAGATCAGATGCTTGCTATAATTACTTGGTAGGTATGTATCAATCCTGAATTCAACAGGTATTTATTGTCTACCATGTGCCCAGCACCGTGTTAGGCACTGTATGATGTGGGGCAAGTTACTTTCTTTCTCTGAGCTTCAGTTTTCTCACCTGTGAAGAAAAAGGAATAAGTGATCTACAGGGAATCCTTCAGGTCTAACA
Organism: Cheirogaleus major; assembly: GCA_963574435.1. NCBI lineage: Eukaryota > Metazoa > Chordata > Mammalia > Primates > Cheirogaleidae > Cheirogaleus > Cheirogaleus major. The sequence goes on from CAUYPO010113843.1 coordinate 30,699, forward strand.
TTCACAAGCAATAAAATGGTAACTTCTGATTGTTCTAGGAAAATAATGGAAATAGGTATAGAAAAACAGCAACTGACCCAAGACTTGTAGATTTGAAAATATGGGGAAAACCCAGAAAATGATTCTATGAGTTATTGTTTGATTTGAGAACTGGAGTAAGAATGAATTCTAAATGTCTTTCTCCATGATGTTTGCAAACTCACTAGAGGGAAGACAAAGATAGATCTAATCAAAAGGTGAGTCTGTTGGTTTACAGCCTTGACATTCAAGCTGCATTCCACTAACCCCCACCAACATGCACATACAAGACACACACCTTTCCCATTCAGAGTCTACTACTTCCTTTCAGCATCCTCTCTCCAGCTGCTCCCACTCCCAAATCCTCTCTTTCAGTGGCTGGCAATAGCTTGTCCACTCTGACAAGAGTCCATGTTCTAGGTCTCTTTTCAGACGTGCCCTACCTCATTTCCTGTTCCTTTTGGCCTCAGCTTCCTCATAAGACATTTGATCAATTCATCCTTGCTAATGTGGTCAAGGAGGGCTAAGAAGTTTGTGGGTTACCATTCATGGATAAGATCCATATTACAGGGAGCCTACCCCAAACCATGCTACCACTTTTATGGTGGATTAAAAAATGTTTATTATAGTTCAAACATATAGAAAAGTAGAGTGACTGTTACAATGAATGACCCTATCAACCCGCTTCAACAATTATCAACGTGGTCAATCTTTTTTTTTTTATTTCATTATATTATGGGGGTACAAATATTGTTAGGATTACATATATTGCCCCTGCCAACCCCCCCCCCCCGCTGTGCTAGAGCTTCAAGCATGTCAACTCCCCTGGAGGTGCGTGTCACACCCATTATGTAAGTATACAACGTGGTCAATCTTATTTCATCCATACCTCCACCCATTCTCTACGCCCCCCAGGCGTCCTCACACTACTGCTCGTGGGCCACATGCGGCTGCCAAAGACATTTATCTGGCCCGCTGGGTGTTTTTGCCACTGCTGCCTGTCCTGCTTAGCAGCCGACTCATCCCGGGCCCACAGTGTGCACTCTCCAACGGTTTGAGGGACAGTGAACTGGCCCCCTGTTTAAAAGGGTTTGAGGACCCCTGTTAGGGCCTAGACAGTGAATTATTTTAAAGCAAATCCCAGACATCATATCATTTCATATGTAAATACTTCAGTATACATCTCCACAAACTAAGGACCCATTTATTAAAAAAAAAAAAACCACTGCAATACCATTATCACATTTTAAAAATTAACAATAACTGCTTAATATTATCAAGTATCCAGTCAGTGTTTACATGTCCCTAATTGTCTTGATGAATTAGGATTCATCAAGGCTCATGGTTGGTTTTTAAATACTGATGCTTTGTGATATACAAGGGCAAGGATTTGGCAACAAATTATTGTCTGGCATTGGCATTTAGTAATGAATATAGCCCTGTGTACCACAAAGTAGCTCTTTTTCCCTTTCCAGATTGCGGTGACTAAATATTTGCTTAGCATCCCTTTGGATTCTGGAAATTCTTTATAAGCATAGTCAGACATCTGTGAAAATGTGAAAGTAGTGAAAACTCAAGTTTGTCTTTGAAATTTAAAAGTTCTTACACAACCAAGACATGTTCTTCCTTTTAAAAAAAACCCTGCACACACACACGCACACGCACACACACACACATCCACACACACAAATGCCAACTTCTAATACATCTAAGGAATGTTTTTGCAAACGGCAGTACAGAGCATATCTATGTTGTATCATTTCTTTTCTCACAGGACAAGAACCGATATAAACACTTTGGAAATGTGATATTAAAAGAGCACTTCAGCATGGATTAATTGAGACCAATATGTTGCAACCCATTTTTGATATTTTTAAATGTGCTGAAAGTTTAAAAGCAGGGTGGAAAAATAGGTTTATGAGTCTGAATGTTAGATTAAGAAAAAGTATGTGTGGTTACATGCATGCTTCTTAAATCTGCTGAGTTTACACTTGACCATGCAGTTTTCCGTAAGCTGCTGCCTTGAATACCATTGGGAAATACTGATACAAACCATATGACTAGAACCAGAAAGATGTATAGATACAATGGAGTGAAGAAAAGCTGATTAAATTGACCCATGGTATCTGGGAGCAGCATTCCTGTTGTCAAGGTCTGTTCTATCCATTTTACCTTTTTATTCATTCTTTAAAGAAGTCTTTAAATGAGTGTAGATTGTGTGCAAGATGCTGTAGTGGATTCAAAGAAGAATAGGGCATCCTTGCTCATCCTATTGTTGCCTATGGGACAGGGATGGCAAATTTGCTTCATCTTGTGGACCATTTCTGCCTGGAATACTGTTTCCAGAAGAATTTCAAGATTGGGTTTGGGCTCAGTGGGAAGACAACTATAATCTATTTGTGATGTCTCTCGTTGGATGCTGGTGGGAGGGGGTGAGTTGAAGCATTTATGCCACATAGTTGCCACCCTAGGCTAAGGGCTGGAGGGAGATATTCATGCATATAAATAATGGATCATCTACAAGGCAGAATGTTAAAAATTAGAGCTATGAAAGGAGGTCCACGTAAAGTGTTGCAGACAGGCAATGGGAAGAATGATAGGGTGTTGGGACCAGGAGGATACCCGGAAATTTTTTTGAGAGAGGTGCTAGTTGATCTGCACCTTTAAGCATGAGTAGAATCTGAACAGATTAATAAAAAGGGGGCATTCCTGTCTTTGGGAGGAGTTTGAGTAAAGGCACAGATCGTGGTGGCAGGATGGATTGTGAGAGGAAGATGACAGAGATAAGCAGATGAGCTAGGAGATTAGGCAAGAGCTTGTGAGGCTCTGCCCGTGCCTGGCAAACTGGAGAGGAGAGTGCAGATCTGAAGTAGTTTACAGGCGGACTCACCAGGGCTTGATGAATAGGAGGGAAATGTTCAAAATGATACAGAGAAGCAAGCACTGTCTTGGATGGGGACTGGGAGGCAGATGAGAAATATGAATTCCATTTTGGGCATGTTGAGTATGGAGTGCTGGCGGGAACCATTAAGTCATGATTTCCAACAGGGTTGGGAACAGTCAGAGATGGCAGTGAGAGGAGGGCAGCTTCAAGAGTCAGGGTCATGGGAACCAGCCACCAGGGTTGACCAATGAGGTCACTTCCAGAAGAAGAAACATTGCAAGCCCTTTCAGCATAGAGTGAGGAAACCTCAAATCTAAATGTGCTATGGGGGGCAGTCATGGGATGGCGGGTTAAATGTCAAAGCAGAGCACGCATCAGGAACTTGCAGCTCAAGAGTAACACACTACTGCCATCTGGGGGCTGCATGTAGAAATTGTAATGGCAGTTTGTGAAAGACACACTGAAGGGACGTTATTTTGGAACCAGCAAGACTCCTCCTCTCAAAAACCTTTTCATAGATCTTTCTTGAACTCTTGTCAGCCTCGCTCTACTTCTCTGTCCCCAGTGAAGAAAACCATGGGGACACGTGTTCCGTAGCATCCTTTCTTTCTAGAAGGCGTTAACCCCTGAAAACAGTATTTCCAGTCAGCTACAGCATCCTAGCACTGAACTGAGACTCTTCGTGCTGCTGCTGTTGTCCTGTAGCGACTGACCAAAGTTCCAACCTGAACCACAACTCCCTGCTGCACCCACCAAATCCCTCATTTTGACTGAGTCACTGCCTGGCTCTCACCTTTGGTACTACAAGATTCAATCTTGGACTCCAGAGCACCATTTATTCATTTATGTTTTCTTTTGCTAACATCCTTTTCTGGAGTGGAACTGGATCTTCATTTGTTCATTCTTCATTTGACAAACATTTATTGGGTGGCTACAGTGTGTTGGGTATTGGGGATACGTTAGGGAGCAAAAACAGATGAAGCTCCTCCAAAAAGCTGTATTACAGTCTAACTGTAAAGACAGAAAACAATCATTTTAAACGTGATAGTTACTATGAAGGAAAGATTGGTGATGCAGTGAGATGCAGTGAGGTGAGACGAAGAAAAGGTCAAAAAGGCAGCGAGAACCGGTAACAGTCTTGGAGGGTAGCAAAAATGTTTCTGAGGATGTGACATTTAAGCTGAAATTTGGAGAATTGGTAGGAATGAGCCAGAAATTAACTGTTTTGAAAAATACGAAAGCTACAAGGCCAGGAAAAGGAGGGGGGGCATCCTCCTGGTTCTTCTGTCTTTCTAAGATGATAGTGTGGCAGGGAGATTTAGCGGCTTTAACACAGGACAGTCCCTAAGAGCATCTTTAATGCTGAGTGGGCATGTCAACTAAAGTGAAAAGCATATGTCTAAAATCAAAACAATAATTACAACAATGACAATGAGAAAATCAGGAAATGTAAAAATAGAGAACCCCTTCAAAAAAAACCTCTCCAAATTAGACTGCCCCATTAAGAAAGGAATAGATATAAATACATAAAGAAATACTACTGTTCTTGAAGTCTTGAAATGTTATCTTTTGGGTTCTTTTTAATTTTGCTTTTAAAGAATTGAACCCATTTTTTTAAAAAAATCTCCATATACACTGATTTGGACAACTTGACCATAATGTCTTTAAATCTTTTAACACATCAGACATGAACCAAATCAAGATACCAAAATCTTCCTGAGCTTTAAGATTCTTCATCAGTAAAATAGAGATAACAATAATAGCTATATCCTAGGGTTTTTTTGAGACTTAGTAAGTTAACACTGGTAAAGCACTTAAACCAGTACCTGGCCCATAGTAAGCATATAATACATGTTAGTAGTGTGATTTCAGGGCGGACCTATTTATAGAACATGTCAGGGGAAAATACTTCAAGGCTGCTAGAACATTGAGGTTGCTTCAAGACCATGTCATGGAAGAGGCTGGCTACTTCAGCCACACAAGGGCCAACCCTGACGCTAGAAACGGTAAGTGAAAAAAGAATCAAGCCCAGTACATCTGAATATGAGTCATCTGGTTTGCGGAAGTACCCACAGAGAGAAGCTTATTTTGTAATTCAAGTTTATGAGGGATTTACCCTCCCTCATTCCTAATAGGTAATCATCTAGTCTCTGGCTAAATACCTCCAGCAACAAGGAATTCCCTATTTTTGGAGAAAGGCCATTTCATACCTTGATAGTTCTAATTTTTTGGATCAATCTTTACATTCTATACTCAAAAATCATATTCCTTATATGTCTACCCATTAATCTTCCTTCTGCCATGAAGAACCAAACTAAACAAAAAAGTCCCCCTTCACAATTGGCAAAGTTAGAGGAACGACTGTAGATTACAATATTGTATCACTGTTAAATTTTCTGAATTTGATAATGGTACTGTGGTCATCTATGAGAATGTCCTTGTCCTGGGGAAATATGCACTGAAGTATTAAGGAGTAAAGTGTCATCATATATGCAACCTGTTTGCAAATAGTTCAGAAAAAAAGAACACTAATATACAAGTAGTGATTAAACAAATGCCAAAATATTTACAATTGGTGGGATCTGAATAGATGATATATGGGAATTCTTTGCTCTATTCTTGCAACTCTTCTGTAATTTTGAAAGTATTACAAACTAAAAAGTTAATAGAAATCCTTCCTCTTACATGTGACAGCTCTTCAAAGGTCTGAGAGCAATTGTCCCATTTATACATTTACTCTATTCTACTTTTCTTTCTCTCTCATTTATTCATTCTTCACTTATTCATTAATTCTTCAACAAATATTGATTGAGCAACTGCTGTGTACTAGGTCCAGAGCTGGGCACTGTGGATACAGCAGAGAAGAAAGTTAATTCTTCATGCTCTTTTGGAACTTGGGGGCACTTGGGGGAGACCAAAGGCAATGAAATTATTCCATAAATAGTTTTATCCTAACTTTGATAGGGCTGTGGAGGAAAAATCAGGGTAGGGGTGGCAGTGGTGTGAGAGAGACTGCCAGAAAGTTCTGAACCTGGCAAATGGCCCCAGTATCTCAGGTTGTAGCAATGCAAAGGGCAGTGAGACAAAGAAATCAGCACTCCTCTGTGAAAAATCTGTTGGCTGAGGAGAAGGGTTTGTGAGCCCAGGTGAGCAGCTGTGGACAAGCATTTGACAAGTTGTTCCATCTGCTCCCTTAAATGTCACGAAGCACTGAAAGGAGATTACCTGGATTTGAATGAAAGCTGCTGTGTCCCAGCCATGTATTGTGAAAGAGGATAGAATAACCTCAGTGCCTTGGTGCAGGTGGCTCAGAGTGCTGGAGACTACCTCAGAAACCAGGGCCCCAGCTCCGCCCCTGTCCCTGCCTTCGTTCCCCATCAATCATAGCTATACCTGATGACATGGCTATGGCATTTGGGCCCTTGCCACATAATTTCAAGCTTGGGTTTGAGTTGGGCCTCAAAGAGTCATGGGAACAGAAAGTTTAACAGGAATCATGCCAGTGTCTGCAGTAGGATTTGCCTTACAACCTAGATGAGAAAACTTGAGCTTTAGAGCCATTAACATGTATTTTTATCCAAGAAGAATAGCCATTATATGGCGGAGTGGATGCGAAGATCAAGGTGAGAAGGTGCATGTAAAGCCTAGTGTTTAGAACGTAATAAGCCTTCAACGAATGGCAGCTACCGTTCTTGTCATCATTGATACCAAGTGGGCTTGGCAAGGAAAAATGAGGTAGCTGACAGGGGACAGCGGACAGGGATCCAAATGGAAGGATGCAAAAACTTACAAAAGTAAGCCTATCTCATAGCTTGACTTTGTCATGATCACCTAGTATTCTAAATAGTACTCAAACTCTAGTACATATATTATTCATTCATTCGACAAATTTTTACTGAGTACTTGTTACGTGTCAGACACTGCCCGAGGTGCCAGAGATACACAAGTAAAGAAAACAAGTAAACACATAACTTCATATTTATATACACCATGAGTTTCACAGTGCTTTCATGTCCATGATTTCATTTTATCCTCACAACAACCCAATGAGATAGGTAATATTGCTATTATCTCCATTTTATAGAAGAGGGAACTGATGTACCCAGAGATTATTAGCTCAAGAGTGGCAGAGCTGGCATGTGAGCCCAGGTCTCTCAGCTATAGTTTACTGCTCCATCCATCATACACTTTCAGAATGGCCACCAGCCTGATCTAATTCTCAGCAGCCTCCCTTTTGCCGGGGCACCCAGGGTTTTTCAGCCTGCCTTCCACCTTGGGATTGCACCCTCCCACCACCAACTCTAGAGCTCATCCCTGCCACACCAGTCCAGTCGATCAGTCAGCAGAGATTTTCAAAGAGCCCAGCACGATGACTTTACAGCGGGCCTTAGTCATCTCAGTCAATTCAGACCAGCAGTGAGATGGCTGGGCTACATTTTCTGAGGTGTTGCAGCTGTGCAGATTTGGTTGAACTTTTAGCTGAGTCCCTCTGTGGTGGTGCTCTGGGTAGCTGCTCTCCTATATTCAGACACCTGGGGCAGAACCAGAGGAACTGGTGAAATAACAGTTTGGGATGCCAGGTCTCCCATCAGGAATTTGGCACTGGGCTCCCTCAGATTTGGTGACATGTGCTTCCTGTTGGTAATACACTTCTTATGAACTGGAAATCCTACCACTGTATTCCTGAGGTTTGGCTAGACTTTAAACACCTGCTAGATTAGCTGTGCATGGTGGCTCATACCTGTAATCCCAGCACTTTGGGAGGCTGAGGCAGGGGGATTGCTTGACGCCAGGAGTCCAACATTAGCCTGGGCAACACAGCAAGACCCTGTCTCTACAAAAAATAAAAAAACACTAGCCAGGCATAGTGATGCACACACTGTAGTCCCAGCTACTTGGGAGGCTGAGGTCAAAGAATCACTTGAGCCCTGGACTTCCAGGTTATAGTGAGCTATGATCGAACCTCTGCACTGGAGCCTCAGTGACAGAGTGAGACTCCATCTCTAAGAAAAAAAATTTTAAAAAACAACCTGCTAATCCTAGGCAATAAAAACAAAATGGGAGGTATCAATTTACCAGACTTCAAACTATACCACAAGGCTATAGTAATTAAAACATCTTTGTACTGGCACAAGAACAGGGACATTGACCAGTGGAACAGAACAGAGAACACAGATGTAAAACCATCCTCCTACAGCCATCTAATCTTTGACAAAGCAGACAAAAACATACACTGGGGAAAAGAATCCTTATTCAATAAATAGTGCTGGGAAAACTGGATAGCCACGTGTAGAAGACTGAAACAGGATCCACACCTTTCACCTCTCACAAAAATCAACTCACGCTGGGTAACAGACTTAAACCTAAGGTGTGAAACTACTAGAATTCTGGAGGAAAACATTGGAAATACTCTTCTAGACATTGGCCTAGGAAAAGAATTTATGAAGAAGACCCCAAAGGCAATCACAGCAACAACAAAAACAAATA
>CAUYPO010113845.1:0-26025 GCA_963574435.1 Cheirogaleus major
AGATGTGGGTCCTGTTTCAGTCTTCTACATGTGGCTATCCAGTTTTGCCAGCACCATTTATTGAATAAGGATTCTTTTCCCCAGTGTATATTTTTGTCTGCTTTGTCGAAGATTAGTTGGCTATATGAGGATGGTTTTATAACTGGGTTCTCTGTTCTGTTCCACTGGTCAATGTCCCTGTTCTTGTGCCACAGACCTCAAAATTCTTGCTAGGGTATACACAGTTGCAAATGATATTTTCCAAGAAGTAAGGGTCATATTAAAACATCTGGAAATTCCACCATTCTCCTTGGGGCCCAATCTTTTGTGTACAAAAGGGAAGAGCAATATATCGATTTGGATATATTGGAGGGAACCATCTCATGTGGCTAGATGTACTCTGTTTGTCTAGGGGTTAAACGGTATTTATTGTGGTAGTGTAGATCTCTGTGCTTGGACATGAACACAGTTTTCTGGTCATCCCAAGCCTTCCCACAAAATCACAACCTGGTCCAAGCTCATGTCTGAACTTATCTAGAACAAAAGTCAAATTAACTGTGAATCTCTAGGAATCACTGTGTAGGCCCTTGGATCAACTAACTTTATTAGAGTCCATCCCTGTACCTCATATTCTCAGAATTGAATATTATCACAAATTTTACATTAAAAGACCTCCTAGAAGGTGAAGAAAGTGGCAGATCCAGGATTTGAAACCGACATAAAGCTCTCATTCTTTCCAGCTGGAAACCATACAGTTTCCAGCCACTGAAACCGGTCAGAAAATTTTTTTGCTAATAACAGCAATTTCAAGTTCATTTTCCTTAATGCTTCCTTTTGGGACAACAACCTGAATAGATCAACACTTTTAAAAAGTAGATAAACATGATATCTATTTCTAGATCTAGATAAACATGATTTCTATTGTTAATTTGGATTTCTTTATAATATTAATTTTTTTACCTAAATTTCCCACTCTTATGAGACTATTAGAATCAGGAAACCAAAGAATTATATTTTCTTACTGGAATTATGCTTAAAAGTTTAATTCTAATCTGTTTTTAAAAATGCTCACCTACCTTTCTAAAATTAAACTTTTTATTTTGAGATAATTGTAGATTCACATGCAGTTGTAAGAAATATTTTAGAAAAACATCCAACTTTTTAAACCATATAATTTCAATATAAACTGACTATAGATGAGATAATGTTGGATAGATATAGAACTAGTAGTACACAGCATCATATCTCTCCACTAGCTCTCCAAACTCTTCGGCCACTGATAATAGGCTCTTTGTGGTTCCCTCACTTCTGCATGAATTCTCTTACCTCTTGGCTTCACCTGCTATTCCCTGTGTCTAGAAGTATCCCCCTACCTCCTGTGCTCCTCTGATTAACTTATATTTGTCCTATAGGCCCAGTTTTCAACTGCATTTCCTCTAATTGTCTTTGATATGCTTCTACAAGGTTAGGCTGTTTTTCCAGCTATTTCCTTAGCATCCACAACTTATACCTTCATAGGGGCTTAATATATGCTATAATAATTGTCCATTTATTTGCCTGTATTCCTTTCCGGGGACTACAAAATAATTGAGAAAGGAATTTTCTCCTGTTCATCCTGAATGCCCAATGACTATAAACTCCTTGAAGGCAGATATTTCACTTATTTTCTCCAATGCCCCAGAACAGTGCTTGTTAAATACAGAAGCTTAGTAAATAATTTGAGGATAGATGGATGAAAAGTTATTAAGCAGAGCTGAATAGACAATGATATTTTAATTGAATAGTAATTCTAGTGAATAAGCACATTTATAATAAAATAAAACATAATCCAGGTTAGAGTGGATAGTGATTTCTGTGTGGCTCTGGCTTATTAGGAAAGTTCTTAAGAGCTTATTTTAAATGCCCAGAGAGATAGTACAGGAAGTGTTAGAGGATATTTGAAGAAATAATTTTTATGAAATGAAAAAGCTATGCATATGATTTTTAAAAAGTTTTAATTGACTAGAGTAGAGATTAAGAGATTAGTGGTGAAATATTTTCAGGAAATAAGTTTTTTGGGGGGTTGGGTAAAGTGGTAGAGTACCCTATACTAAAATACATTTAAATATCTGTTTGATAAACTTTGTATATGAGTAGTCTCATGATTTAGTTCACATTTAGTTACAGCAAACTCATGTGACATGTAATTATTTTCTCATGTTATTAATGTGGTTCCTAGACATTGAATTCTGAAGTAGAGTAGGATTAATAATATATTACATAGTTAATATTTCTAGACCTCATAATAAGTAAGACAGCATAATATTTCTTGAAATAGCCAACAAGAATGAAGAATTTAGTATTGTTCTGATTCTGTGGGTATTCTTGAAATACATACACAAGGAACTACATGTATATGTATATGTATATAAAAGCACAAATCAGTTGGTGAAGTGAGAAGTGTACATTTCTCTCCAATGTTAGTGCTTCTGTAAAAAGTTTATTAAGAACATTCTGGATTTGATTAAATAGAGACGGGAAATGTTCATCATAGTTCCCATCCTTCTCGTCTGGTAACTTCAAAATTATATCTGCAAAAAAAGAGCCCTTATAATTTACAAAAATCTGATGTCTAATCCTGAACTACACTATTCTCTCTTTTATTCATTACTTACAGAACTATAAATATTTGTATAGTTTATAGCACCACCATTTTCAACTGTCATTTTTTGTCAGCTTTATTTATTTTCTCTCTCTCTCTTCTATAAAAAGATCTTGAAATAGTTTTTTGTTTTTTTTTGAGACCGAGTCTCACTGTGTTGCCCGGGCTAGAGTGCCATGGGGTCAGCCTAGCTCACAGCAACCTCAAATTCCTGGACTTGAGCAATCCTCCTGCCTCAGCCTCCCGAGTAGCTGGGACTACAGGCATGCGCCACCGTGCCCAGCTCATTTTTTCTATATATTTTTAGTTGGCCAATTAATTGCTTTCTATTTATAGTAGAAACGGGGTCTCACTTTTGCTCAGGCTGGTTTCGAACTCCTGAGCTCGAGCGATCCGCCCGCCTCGGCCTGCCAGAGTGCTAGGATTACAGGCGTGCGCCACCGTGCCCGGCCTTGAAATAGTTTTATCCTCTAAGACCAGTAGTGTTTGATTTTCATTTCTCTCTTTCTCTTTTTTTTTGGAGACAGAATTTCACTCTGTCGCCATGGATAAAGTGCAGTGGCGTCATTATAGGTCACTGTATCCTCAAACTCCTGGGCTCAAGTGATCCTCCTGTCTAAGCCTCCCGGATAGCTGGGACTATAGGCACGTGCCACCATGCCTGTCTAATGTTTCTATTTTTTGTGATTTGGGGTCTCACTCTTGCTCAGGCTGGTCTCGAATCCTGAGCTCAAGCAATCCTCCCACCTAGGCCTCCCAGAGTGCTAGGATTACAGGCATGAGCCATTGAACCAAGCTTGATTTTCATTTCTCTTTTATAGAAATATTGAGGTTCTAGAAAAATATGAGTTTCAAAAAATACTGATAGTCATTAGAAAGAAATAATACTTTCAAATTATTAATACTCTTATGAAACATGTTGTTTCTTAGGTATGTGAACTTTTCAAATACTCAAATCTCATTCTTTGAAATAAGCAGTGAAGATTTTAAAAATTATATCTTAGATCATGGTACTTAGAGTCTATGGTAACAGAGAAAGCAAAGATAGCATTTGCATCATATTGAATGATTTTGAATCATACTGAATCCTTTGAATCATAACATTTATATCTGTGGTAACAGAGCGAATAGCAAAGATAGCATTTGAATCTCATTCTTGCAAAATTCTTGTGACTTAATAGATATTTTAAAAATGGTATTTACACCTTCAATACAGTATATTTACTTTTTCTGTGTGAATTTAGACATAGTATAAGAAACATGAGGTAGTTTGCATATTGTTTTGTTGCAGAAATAAAATGCTTTTTTAAAAAATAGATATATATTAGAATATATTCAAAATCTAATCTATAATATTAAAACTAAAACTGAGATTAATTCTGTTGCATGAAGCTATTAGTTAAGATGATCTAATCATTTGCATGCTGTATGTTTTGCTGATAGCATTAGAGTTTGAAGGTGAGTGAAATGATTTTCAGTGTATTCCAGCAGGTGTATAAAAATACTGAGAAGGATACTTTAAAAAAATTTTATTATTTTTTTTAGAGACAGAATCTCACTCTGTTGCCCATCATGGAGTGTAGTAGTGCCCCAAACTCCTAAGCTCAAGTGATCCTCCCACCTCAGCCTCTTGAGTAGGTGGGACTGCAGGTGTGCACCATTGTGACTGGCTAATTTTTTTTCATTTTTTTCAGACAGGATCTCGCTGTGTTGCCCAGGCTGGTCTCAAACTCCTGAGCTTAAGCAATCCTCCTGCCTTAGCCTCCCAAGTTGCTGGGATTACAGATGTGAGCCACCATGCTTGGCCACACTTGTTTTAATTATTAAAGAAAATTCCCAAATAAAATATTCATTCAAACTAGGAAGTTTAAGGTCTTGGTTCATATGTAAATTTAGTTGTGACCTTTGACAGTTATTTCAGTGGTTAAAAGTTTTAAACTAACCTGTTAGGAAAGACTATGAAATGTATGAGGAAGATAATACTGTTTTTATGTGTAAAAAGAAACAACTAGTTAGATAGCATTTTATTTTCAGAATGATGAGTACCCTTTATGCGAAGCATAGCACCATTTGAATGCATTTTAGTATATTTGCCAGTAGTGTTGAGTTTGTAGAGATCCTAGAGCCCAACAGTTATATGAGAATTGAGATAAAATGTGAATGAAAAAAAACTGAGATATGATTTTAAAAGGAAAATAAGGAAAAATAATAACAGTTCAGTAGTGTTCAGAATCTAATGAAAAAACTAATTTCACCTAAAAATTAGGTAACATCCTTTAAAGAGATTTATAAAAATTCCAAAGAGAATCCCAAATGTTACCATTTGGTTATGGTAAGTAATTTTAAAACAGGTTATAATGGCCGGGCGTAGTGGCTCACGCCTGTAATGCTAGCACTCTGGGAGGCCGAGGTGGGCGGATCATTTGAGCTCAGGAGTTCGAGACCAGCCTGAGCAAGAATGAGACCGCATCTCTACTAAAAATAGAAAGAAATTAGCTGTACAACTAAAAATATAGAGAAAAAATTAGCCGGGCATGTTGGTGCATGTCTGTAGTCCTGGCTACTCTGGAGGCTGAGGCAGGAGGATTGCTTGAGCCCAGGAGTTTGAGGTTGCTGTGAGCTAGGCTGACACCACAGCACTCTAGCCTAGACAACAGAGCGAGACTCTGTCTCAAAGAAAATAAAAAAACCAGGTTGTATTGATGTTTGGGAATCTAAAATTCTGCTTATTTTAAGACATGCCCTAATTTTAGAGATGCTAAAATATGTGTCTATGAATCAGTGAGATACAAGATTAGTGTTCACAAGCAGAAAAACATAATATAACTCATCTAAAGTTACAGAAACATTGCAATCTGGATGTGAATTGAGCTCTAGTCCAACTTTAGAACTCTTTGGCTACTAAAATATAATTCCGTATTTGTAGATATTTTTCCATGTCAGCACACAAGGCATACAGGCATACTTTGTTTTATTGTGTTTTACTTTATTGTGCTTAGCAGATAGTGTGATTTTTACAGATTGAAGGTTTGTGACAACCATGCATCTAGCAAATCCCTTGGTGTCATTATTCCAACAGCAGGTGCTCAAATTGTGTTTCTCTGTCACATTTTGATAACTCTCACAACATTTCAAACTTTTTCATTGGTATTATATGTGTTATGGTGATCAGTGATCGCTAATATTACTGCTGTAATTGTTTTGAGGCACCACAAATTGTGCCCGTATAAAATGGCAAACGTAATTGATAAATAAATGTGTGTGTTCTGACTGGTCCAACTGACCAGCTGTTTCTCTCATCAATCTCCCTCTCTTCCCGCCTCCCCATTCTCTGAGACTGTCATTGTGATTTTGATTTACTTTTCCCTGATGATTAATGATGTAGATCATCTTTTCATGTGCTTATTGGCCATTTGTTTATTTTCTTTAGAAAACTGTCTATTCAAGTCCTTTGCCTATTTTTTAAAACAAGTTTTTTTTTTTGTTTTTGAATTGTACAACTTCTTTATGTGTTCTGGATATGAACCCCTTATTGGATGTATGATTTGCAAATATTTTCTCCCATTTCTTGGATTACATTTTCACTTTGTTGGTTGTGTTCTTTGATGCATTTAAAAAAAAATTTAAGGTAGTCTAATTTATCTTTTTCTCTTGCCCAGACTAGAGTGCCTTGGCGTCAGCCTAGCTCACAGCACCCTCAAACTCCTGGGCTCAAGCAATCCTCCTGCCTCGGCCTCCAGAGTAGCTGGGACTACAGGCATGCATCACCATGCCCAGCTAATTTTTTCTATATATTTTTAGTTGGCCAATTAATTTCTTTCTATTTTTAGTAGAGACAAGGTCTTGCTGTTGCTCAGGCTGGTTTCGAACTCCTGACCTTGAGCGATCTGCCCACCTCAGCCTCTTAGAGCGCTAGGATTACAGGCATGAGCCATGGCGCCCGGCTTTTTTGTTGTTGTTGTTGGTGGTGGTGTTGTGCTTTTGGTATCATATCCAAGAAATCATTGCCAAGTCCAATGTCATGAAGCTTTACCCCTGTGCTTTTCCTTAAGAGTTTTATATTAATAGTTTTAGTGCTATGTTTAGGTCTTTGATCCATTTTGAGTGAATTGTTGTATATGGTGTAAGGTAAGGGACCAGCTTCATTCTTTTGAATGTGAATATCTCATATTTTCAACACCATTTCTTGAAAATACTGTCCTTTCCCTATTGAATGGGATTATAGACCTTGTTGGAAATCATTTGACCATATATGCCAGAGTTTACTTTTTTTTTTTTTTTTGGAATTTTATCATCTACTGTGTTTATTTATTTATTTTTTTATTTCAGCATATTGTGGGGGTACAAATGTTAAATGCCCATGCCCCCATCCCCCCTCGAGTCAGAGCTTCAGGCGTGACCATTCCCCAGATGTTGCACATCTCACTCATTATGTTTGTATATACCCATTCCCTCCTTCCCTCTCCCACCTGTCCGACACCCGATAAATGTTATTCCTATATGTCCACTTAGGTGTTGATCCGTTAATACCAATTTGCTGGTGAGTACATGTGGTGCTTGTTTTTCCATTCCTGAGATACTTCACATAGTAGAATGGGTTCCAGCTCTATACATGAAAATACAAGAGGTGCTAGATCACCATTGTTTCTTAAAGCTGAGTAGTACTCCATGGTATACATATGCCACCTTTTATTAATCCACTCATGTATTGATGGGCACTTGGGTTGTTTCCACAACTTTGCAATTGTGAATTGTGCTGCTATAAACATTTGAGTGCAGGTGTCTTTTTTGTAGAATGTCATTTGATCTTTTGGGTAGTGGAATTGCTGGATCAAATGGTAGATCTACTTGTATCGTTTTAAGGTATCTCCATATTGCTTTCCACAGAGGTTGAACTAGTTTGCAGTCCCACCAGCAGTGTACGAGTGTTCCTATCTCTCCGCATCCATGCCAACATTTATTGTTTGGAGACTTGTTAATAAAGGCCATTCTTACTGGAGATAAGTGATATCTCATTGCGGTTTTGATTTGCATTTCCCTGATGGTTAGAGATGTACCACAACTGTTTGATTTATAATATATTTTGAAATCAAGAAGTGTGAGATCCCCAACATTCTTTTTTCAAGATTGTTTTGACTATTTGGTGTCCTTTGAGATTCCATATGAGTTTTAGGATAAGTTTTGTATTTCTGCAAAAAGTGCTATTGGGATATTGATAGGAATTGGATAGAATCCGTAGATTGCTTTGGGTTTAACATTTTAACAATATTAAGTCTTCCAATCCATGAACATTGGATGTTTTTCCATTTATTGTTATCTTTTTAAATTCTTTTGGCAGTGTCTTTTTATGGTTTCTTAAGTGTTATTGTGGATAACTGCATGACTGCATGTTTGTATATTTTCCTTTTTTATTTTTTTTTTTTTAATTAAGGAATTTTCAGTGGAGGGAATAGATTCCTGGGCTTAATCTTGGGCATAATATGCCATCTTGTGATAATTGTATGTATTTTCCTGACTTGATTCCGTAATACTTAGTTAAGAAAATGGAAGACTAGAGAGGTTAGGTTACTTGCTCAAGGATATGCTGTTAGAAAGTGGCAAGCCTATTTTTTTTGTTTTCTTTTCTTTTTTTTCAGACAGAGTCTCACTCTGTTGCCTGGGCTAGAGTGCCGTGGCGTCAGCCTAGCTCACAGCAACCTCAAACTCCTGGGCTCAAGCAATCCTTCTTCCTCAGCCTCTCGAGTAGCTGGGACTACAGGCATGTGCTACCATGCCCGGCTAATTTTTTCTATATATTTTTAGTTGTCCAGGTAATTTCTTTCTATTTTTTTGGTAGAGATGGGGTCTCATTCTTGCTCAGGCTGATCTAGAACTCCTGAGCTCAAATGATCCTCCGGCCTCGACCTCCCAGAGTGCTAGGATTACAAGCCAGTCTGGCTCAAGAGAGTTTTTATTCACTTTGCTGTCTTGAAAAATTATCTTGCTAAAAAGGCAGAAGATAGGTAATATAAATAATTAATTGGAAAACAGATGTTCAGCTGCAGCATAGTTGTAAACAAAAATTTTTTTTCCTGTGGAATTTTAAAAATTTTTTCGGAATAATTCTATCTTGGATTCATAGAGTGGATTTTTTCTTTGTGATCAGTTACTTTGAGATATATTAGATTATGTATGCTGTTTAATTTTGAGCTAAAGTATTACACATTCTGCCATAAAATATATAAATCATTACCTCATACCCTTTATTCTGTTTCATTAAAATGCCTGTTTCAGGCCAACATAAAGTTAGTTTTTAAAACTGTAAGTCTTTAATATATTTTAACATCTAGTAGAGTTCTCATTGCATTCTTCAGAATTTTCTTGTTTTTTTCTGACTCTAATAGTAACAACAACAACATATTTCTTGGTATTTATTTGAAATCTTATTTAATTTATAGATTAATTAGAGAGTTATATCTTTACAACATCAAATTCTTCCTTTCCTTTCCTTACAAATTTTGCCTTTCAATTTATTTCAAGTCTTCTTTTGTATTCCTTTGTAGAGTTTTAATGCTTATGTGTGTCTTGTCTATCTCTCTCTTTTTTTTTTTATTTCAGCAAATTATGGGGGTACAAATTTTAGGGTTTCAAATAATGCCCTTGCCCCCCCTGTCTGTCTCTTGAACTCCATTTTAACACACAAGTGGATTCAATTTGTTAATTATTAATTACTCAAGAATTTTTGCATCAATATTATAATAAATGTAAGTGACATGTAGTTTTCTTATAGAAAACACATAAAAGGCAGTGTGTGTCTGTTATGCTGTCTTTGTAGAAATGGTTTGGTTTGGATTCTTTTCATTGTCTTTTAAAGAATCATAAAATTTTATAACTTTAAGATCTCTGGTACTGTGTCATATTTTCATATGAGGAAACTAAATCTCAAGAAATTTAAGTGCCTTGTCTGCTTTTAAACAATTAATTAATTTTAAGTGGTAGAGATTTTTTTTTTTAAAGGCAAGTAACAGTTTAGCAGTTTTTAGATTCATAACTTTTGTGCCTGGTTGTTCCAAAATAGAATATATTAAGACATTTTCCTTCTAAAGCCCAGTTACTATATCCTAGAACACACACACACACACACAGACACACACCCCTTTTAGACCTTTGGTACATTTTATATATTAATACTTTTACTGGTTGTCAACTACTCTGTGTCAGGCTCTGTGGATATTAAGGTCTATAAGAAAGGTAAGTTTTTGCTTAAGTATATGTGTTACAAATCAACTTAAAAGTGGTTCTTATTTTCAGACTTTTTGAATCCTAGGGAGATAGGTTATATTTTATAATTTATGAAAAAGATGAAAAATTCAGTGTTTCCATTTTTGAAATGTTTAACATAAATCAATGAGATAAAATGAGGACATTTTAGTTTCCATCAGTCTCCTAGCTTTTAAAAATGAGGCCAAAGTAAGGCAAAATAAGGAGTATAATTTTCCTTGAGATGTAATGGCTCTTCAACTACTATTGTGTTTCTTAAATTTTTCACTTAATGTATTTAGACAGTTTTTTAAATTAACTTCAGAGGAAGTTTGAGAAAACATGGCCATGTCAAAATGCAAAGGATCAAATTTTAAGCTCTATTTTGTCTCACTTTCCAAGTATGTATGTATTTATATGTATGTTTCTGTCTGATGTTTTTGTTTTATATTTATTTATATAAATATTTTTGGTATATAGTATATTTATAAACAAACTGAAGGGGAAAGTAAACATACAGAAGTAAATATGTTCCTGATTCTGAGGCAGTGATTCTTGAGTTAGTAAGTGCTTTTATTCATTCCTGCTGTATTTGCATATAGTCTTTTTAAACACACTTTATATTGCTTTTCTACCTTATTTTAAAGTGATTATCATTAGTGAAGCTAGAATCAGCCTAGATTGAAGGCAACTAGTTGTGAAGTAATGTTTGTTATTAAATTCAAATGTATTTCTGAAAATTTAAGTATTCAAGTGTAGGTGTATCTAGGTTATGAGGTAAAAAATTGTTGGTGAGGTTGGAAAGGTATGTACACTATAAACTGTCTGTGTGTGTTTAAATTAGCATCAACATTGTAATAATTTGTCACTGAATTACTTTTCAGACAGTATGTGTTCTCCATAACAATTTTGTTAGGTAAAAAGGGATTTGATATGGCATCCAAGAGGAGAGCTACTTCTCTTACATTTATGAGAAAATATGTCAGAGGGAGTAACTTGGCCTTGGCAACCCAGCAGTTAAGAGGGAAGTTTTTATAAGTAAGCAATATGACGACTGGGAATAAAGTACTGTGCAATTTTTACAGATAATAAATCTGCTAGAATTTTAGAATTAGAAATAGGTGAGAAACATAGCTTTATCTTCTTTGATATTTTTAATAGAATGCATTTATGTTTTGCCACTAGTATTTTAAGTGGTTCTTTTTATAGTTTGTATTTCAAAAACAATTTGTTTAGTTAACACATCATCTTTTCTTGCTAATATTACTCAGTTGGAAATAAATAAGAATTTTTTTAATTACAGTTTTTTCTCAGCTTCAAATGTTACTTTTGGTTCTTGAATTTAAGGTTGATTATGCTATAAGAGGCATGGCTATAAGAATCTTTGCAGATACTGGTTCAAACTGTTGAACAACCTAAAGACCAGAAAATATAATTAAGGAAGAATGGGCCCTAATAATCTCTCAGTCTTCTTCATGACAAATTAGTTGATCAAAAGTTCAAATAGGTGTTTAAGAAATATGCTTAAGACTTGAGCCACTTCTTTTGTCACTTTCCCCAGTTCTTAGAGGTATTCCACTAATAACCACTGTTTATATCCATACTTCTTCCATGTTGTCTTCTGATCTCTCTCTTTATTTCCATTTCCTCTTTTACTTAGAGTATATATAATACCAGTTAACACTTGGTTATTCCCCTCCCATGTTTTTTTCCTCAACATGATTTTAAGCTTCTTTTAATATACTTACATTCTCTAATAGTGTAGAACATATTAAATAACATAGGCAATTGACTTATACTTTTGTACTAATCAGTAAACATAAAAAATTAATAATGCTTGTTTATTTATAGAAAATTTAAAGCTGTAGCTCTTTGTTTTATAATAATTTGAGAATGTTCTTTATCATATTATGTTTGAATCTTTTGTCATTGTTTGTTATTTATACAATAGGAAAAGATTTAAATCTTTTGTTCAATAGGTCTATAATGAAATTCAAAGGCATAAGCAATTAAAGCATTGAACCCTTATTTGAATTTTTTATTCATTTTTTGAATGTATACTCATAAATGTGAAGCACATATATGTAAGCCCAGAAAGCAAGGTATTTTCCCTGAAACAGAGGCATTAAAACATGTATATGGAATTCTAGTCCTCAAAAGCAGTCTTCATAAAGTTATGAATGTAAATATTGCTGTATCCCTTTCCATGAAAGAAGTTCTCTACCATACAAAATGAAAATCATAATGAATACTATCTTGTGTTTTTTCACAATCTTTTGAATAGGGGTGTATAATTAAAATGTAATTAGAACAAATAGTACCTTCCTCTTTGCTTAAACATGGACAGGGTCTCATTCTGTCACCCAGGTTGGAGTACAGTGGCACAATCATAGCTTACTGCAGCTCTAACTCCTGGGCTCAGGTGATCCTCCTGCCTCAGCCTCCGAAGTAGCTGGGACTACAGGCATGTGTCACCATGCCCAGGTAATTTTTTTTTTATTTTTAAAGAGAAAAGTACTTACTATGGTGCCTAGGCTGCTGTTGAACTCGTGGCCTAAAGCGATCCTCCCACCCCACCTCTAGAGTTGCTGGGATTACAGGCATGCACCACTGCACCCAACCCAAACCACTCACTTTAAATAAAAGTTTGTTTTAGAGTTGTGCAATAAATATCCTTTTTCTGCGAGACACTTTGTCTTTTTTAGAATTTGTTTTAGGAACTATAACTAAATGTAGTATGTTATAAGAAAGTGGGATAAAAATTGTAAATATTTCACTTTTAAAGGAAAAATTATAAATATTGTGGTTATTAAAACCAGATTTCTATGATTAATTTAAAATCTTTAAAAAAATTAGTTTTATATAGAATGTGAAATATCTTAGAAACATGTGAATGATATGATTAATCAGGAGGCCTGACATGGTGGCCTATGCCTGTAATACCAGCATTTTGGGAGGCTAAGGTGGGAGGATAGCTTGAGGCCAGGAATTCGAGACCAGCCTGGGCAATATAGTGAGACTCCATCTCTACAAAATATTAAAAAAAAAAATATCCAGGCGTGGTGCACCTAGAAGGCTGAGACAGAGTCTTGCAACAGAGCAAGACACTGTCTCAAATAAATAGAGAGATAGATAAATTTAAAAAAATTGATTATGAAACTCTGATGTCCCATGACATCAAGTTAATACCTATTTCTTGGGTTGATAATTTAGAAAATTTTGGTATCTCCATTTTTATGGGAAAATAAATATATATGTGTTTGTGTGTATGTGATCAGACAAATAATGGTTGTAGAAACGGTCTTTTTGGTA
Source organism: Cheirogaleus major (assembly GCA_963574435.1). Classification (NCBI taxonomy): domain Eukaryota; kingdom Metazoa; phylum Chordata; class Mammalia; order Primates; family Cheirogaleidae; genus Cheirogaleus; species Cheirogaleus major. Next base: position 13,172 of record CAUYPO010113845.1, read on the forward strand.
TCTACTTTTCTTATATGACTATACAATTTAAAAAATTTCATGATGTTTAGGGAAAAAATTCCCTTTAGAAATTTTTTTCCAAATGAGTGCTCTAAAAATGTCACTTTGAGTTAAGGCATGATGTTTGGAAAAGATAACTTATTTATGTTCTTGATGTAGATTTTGGTAACATGCTGAGTTTTGTTCTGGTTGAATTTTTCCTGTATTTTAAAAGAAATTGATGAAAATATTTGAATGTAAGTTTTTTAGATTTTGCTTTATAAAAAAATTAGAATTACATAGAATAAAAGAATACAATCCTTTTAATATTCCTAGGAAAGGATTAGATAAGCATGATATTAATTAAACACAGTTCATGTTTGAGTCAAAAGTCTAAACAGCTTTTATAGATTTCTCAGCTTAAATTGAGATGTATTACATTTTTATAATATAAAAAATGGCTAAATTTGTAATTTTTGTAGGATTGTGTGCTGTCAATGGGCTATTTCTGTTTTATAAACTTACCAAAGTACCCTAAAAGATATAAATTATGGCATATAATATTTGTTTCCCAATTTCACATTTTCCATATAAAATTTAATAATTGAAAATAAATAAAGCACTTGTTTTTAAACTTTATAAACTTAAATTCAGACACAGATCCCTAACTTCTTTAAACAGCCTTTTTGTCCATTCCTTGTCCTCATGCCTCCTTCCCCAGTAAAGTCACAAAACCCCTAAATTTAAGTATTAATGGCTAGATTTGGCATTGATAATTGGTAGCTATAGTTATTTATTTGCTAATGACTGTGATCAGCATTTATTAATTCGACCAATATTTTTTGAGCACCAGGTACTGTGTTGGACACTGTTCTAGACAGTAGAATACAATGGTAAGTAAAATAGACAGTTTATGTCCTAATGGAGTTTACATGTAGTATAGAAATAAATAGCCATATAGATTAGTGTATAATTACAAATTAAGGTAGATTCTGTGAATGCTTTAAATAAGGGGTGCTTTAAAATGCTGATTTTATTGAGGTTGGGAATTCAGAAAGACCATTCTAGCAGTTGAGAACTGAAGAATAGTAGTTAGCCAGGCAAAGAGTAGGGTAAAGAAACTTGCAGATCACCCTTAGTCTGAATGGTATGTAGTAAAAGGAGACAGAGAGTGGCGTCAATGAAATGGATGATTTATAGGCCATGGTAAGGATTTTGCTTAGTGGCAAGCTGTTTAAGGATTTTAATCAGAGTAATAATTTGATCAGTTGGTTTTTTGAAAAACCACTTGGTTGATGCAAAGAGAATGATTTATAAGAAGACTGAAGTGGAACCAAGATGTCTAGTTAGGTATTTGCAGAGATCCAAGCTAGGGATGACCGTGATTTGGTATTGGGTACTGTCATTGTGGAGAGAATTATTTAAAAATAAAAGCCATGCTGATAGTTACAAAGATTTTGTGTGTTTGTGTCCCTGAATTAGAATGTTGACCTTGTCCAGTAGAAAGAACTAATTAATATAGATGGAATTAGGTTCTAGATATTGCCAATAAATTAAATTTACACAAACTTTTATATGGATTAAGAAAGTGATGGGAATCTTAGATAATACTGAGATAAAGTACAGGAGAAGCATTCATTAAGCAGATGGTAAAAAATAATGTAACAATAAACCACAATTTGTTAAAGATTATATATCATCATAGTGAGACTTTTATTGTAATTAATGCTTTGTATGAGGAAGTATGGAATTAACATGCCACACTATTAGGTCTGTTAGGTGTTTGAATTAACCACCTAGTAGAGCTTTTATTTAAATCATGTGATGAGCTTTAGGAAAATTCAGTTTTAATTTGAAATCAGATATTTTTCCCTACTGAATAGAAAAGAAATTCCTGTAATTTGTAAGAAATTTCCACTTCATGTTCCTTTTCCATATTCTTTTCACTTTTCATTGCACTACCAGTGTTTTATCACTTTTTGGGGTAGCAATTCTTCAGCTTTATATGTCATTAAAAACTACTTAATTTATCAAACTTAGTATTTGACATTTATGTACATATTTTTCATACTAGAAAGCTGACAGAAGTATGCTATCTTTTATTTTTTATTTTTTTTGGAGACAGGATCTCTTGCCTAGGCTAGAATGCAGTGGCATCGTCATAGTTCACTGCAACCTCAAACTCTTAGGCTCAAGGGATCCTCCTGCCTCAGCCTCCTGAATAGCTGGGACTACAGGCATGTGCTACCATGCCTGGCTAATTTTTTCTATTTTTAGTAGAGATAGGGTCTCGCTCTTGCTCAGGCTGGTCTTGTACTACTGAGCTCAAGCAATCCTTACACCTCGGCCTCTCAGAGTGCTAGGATTACAGGTGTGAGCCACCATGCCCAGCCTATGCCATCTTTCTGAGGGGAATGTATTATATGCCATTAATGGTTATTTCATGGAACTTTATGTTGTCCCAACTGTGTTGAAGTGGATTCGTTTAAGAAATCTGATTCCCTTTTTAGATTTTACTCTCTCCTAAATAGTTTAAGAAGATAATTGACAGAACAAGTGTAGGCATTATTTAATATCTCAATATGTTTTGACTACACTCGAATGGACAATAGTGCTAATAAAATTCTACAATACTGCAAAATATACTACATGTTATATTTCTCTTTCACACTTTTTCAGCTCTCAGAGTGGTTTTTATATGTTTGAGTTTTTAAAACTTAATGAATCAGCATCTGTTTATATCCCTGGCACTTGTTAGGCTGACAAAAAGACATTAATTCACACTCACAATTTGGCTGATTATTGATCTTTAACCACTTCGGTACTGCGCTCACCGGCCGTGAAGCCTTGCCCACAGCCGGCACTCGCAGTCTGCACGGTAGTGTGTGCTGCGCATTGACGACGGATCCGTTTTGCTCTTGTGTGGTGAGGAAAGCTTTAAAGCACTGACAGCTTGTTTTACTTTACAAGCAGCTTTAGGAAAATAACTATAATAACTCCTACTAAGGACTCGTTAAAAGGTCACAGATTCGTAATAACTTACTAGCTGAACGTACACACTGCAACTGCAGAGATAAAAGCTGTAAAAGTAAAAGCTTTTGGCTGTTGGCTGAAGTCCACGCTCGGCTGTGTGCGTTCGTCTGTGGCTGTCGACTATAGTCGACGCTCGTACCGAAGTGGTTAAATAACAGCAAAATATTATGTTTGCATGTATATAAATTTGACATTGCCTATGTAATTATTTTCTATTTTGCTGTACAGTGGAGAATGGCAAGAACATAGGAAGCATACGTGAGATTTAACTGGAGCCCTGAGATTTAACTGGATCCCACCTGAGTGATGGGAGATAAAGCAAATTCAAGAATTTTAGAACCTGAAGGGATTTTAAGGATAGGTTTAAATGCATTATTTCATATATTAGGAAAATGAGACACTGAAAATTAAGTAACTTACTCAAGATCACACAGCTAATTACTGACAACCATCCCATTTTTCAATTTGACTTAGTGTTTTGCATAGCAGAAAAAACTTCTAATAGGAAGGTACATTTATTAAGCTAATACTTAACAAGAGAATTTCTAATAACATGTTTTATTTTGAGGTGTGCATAAAACATATGTGTAGAGTAAGAAACACTTAAAAAGTTAACATTCTTGTAGCCACTATGCAAGTCAAGAAATAGATCATTGCCAAAGTGTTCTATACTCCAAAAGATCCACGTTCCAGTCTGTGTTATATCCCTTTCATACAGCTTCTCTTACTCCCCAGGTAACCATATCCTGACCTTTATTGTAATCACTTCTTTGGTGTTTTTTTCTTTTGAGACAGTCTCGCTCTGTTGCCTGGACTAGAGTGCTGTGGCGTCAGCCTAGCTGACAGCAACCTCAAACTCCTGGGCTCAAGTAATCTTCCTGCCTCAGCCTCTCAAGTAGCTGGGACTACAGGCCTGTGCCACCATGCCCGGCTAATTTTTTCTATATATGTATTTTTAGTTGTCTAGCCCATTTCTTTCTATTTTTAGTAGAGACGGGGTCTCGCTCTTGTTCAGGCTGGTCTCGAACTCCTGAGCTCAAATGATCCTCCCTCCTCAGCCTCCCAGAGTGCTAGGATTACAGGCGTGAGCCACCATGCCTAGCCACTTCTTTAGTTTTTTAAAATAGATTTATAGATCCCTAAATAATGTAGTTTTGCGTATTTGTGAACTTTATGCAAATCATATCTTTTTTTCAATATTATGTCTTGAGAGTCATCTATGTTATTGTTTATAGTTGTACTTTGTTCATTTTCATTGCTGTGTAATATCTCATTATGTGACTATATCACAGTTTGTCTATTCTATTTTTGATGGTCATTTGGATTGTTTTCAGCTTGGGGCTATTATGATAAATGCTGCTATGAATGTTCTTGTGGATATATCCTGATACACATGTGCAAGAGTTTCTCTCAAGTGTATGGCTAGAAATGAAATAGGCGAGTCATGGGTTTAACATCATTTCAATTTTACTAGATTTAACCAAACTGTTATAAAGTGATTTTAACTATTCACACTCCCACAAACAGCATGTGGGAGTTATCCTCTTTAACACATGGTAATGTCAGACATTTAAAATTTTTGCCAATCTTCTGAGTGTGTAGTATTTTCTCGTTTGGTTTGAATTTTCATTTCCCTGATTACTAATGAAATTTAACACCTTTTTAGATTTTTTTTAGTCATTTAGATTTTCTCTTTTTTGAAGTGCACAGTCAAATCTTTTAACCATTTTTCTTTTAGCATTTTGGCTGTTTTTCTTATTGATTTCTAGGAATTCTTTATGTCTTCTGACTGTGAACCATTTCATAGTTATATAAGTTGCCAATTTCTTTTGTGATTATCTTTTTTGCTCTTTTTTTTTTTTTTTTAGTTGTGCTTTGATAAATGGAATTTTCAGTTTTCAGTCTAACGCTCTCCCAACTGAGCTATTTTGGCTAAGGCTAAAATTTTGGGTTTTAATGTCTTTTTTCATGGTTAGTATTTTCTGTATTTTGTTTAAGAAATTCATTCTTATCTCTAGCTCATAATCTTATATTACCTTCTAATATAAGGTGGTAATAATATATATAATAATATATATAATAATAATAAGGTAAGATTTTTGTGTTTGATGTGAGATATAAGTCCAATTTTCACTTTTTCCCCCCCTCATTCTGCTGCCCACTAGTCCCAGCACCAACTAAAAAGATTATTTTTTAAACTCACTGCTTTGTGATATTACCTCTGTCATTTATCATTTGTGCAATATGTGAAAGTATATTTCTGTGCTTTAAAGTCTAGTCTATTACTGGTCTATTTGTCTCTGCTCCAGTTCCATACTGCCTTAATTAATAAATTTATAGTAGGTCTAAGTGGTAGGAAAAATTTTTTTGTGTTCTTCAAGAGTATCTTGATATTTTTGCCCTTTGCATTAACATATAATTTCAGAATCAGCTTTATGAAATCCCCCAAAAAAACCTCTTCAGATTTTTATTGAGATAACATTAACTCATAAATCAATTTTTGAGAATTGATATATGTACAATATTGAGTCTTCCATTCCATGAACATAGTATATGTCTCTTTTTATTTAGGTTTTCTGTAAATTTGCTCAATAAAGTACAGACTGTTGGTGAGAATATAGATTGGTACAGCCATTGTGAAAACAATATGGAGCTTTCTATAGATATTAAAAATAGAACTACCATATGACCCAGCAATCCCTCTTGTGTACATGTACCCAAAGAAAACGAAATCACTACCTCATAAAGATATCTCTACTCTGATAGTCATTGTAGCCTTATTCACAATAATGAAAATATAGAAATAATCTAAGTGTCTGTCAATAGATGAATGGATAAAGAAACTGTGGTACATATATACACTGCAACATTTTTCAACCTTAAAAAAGAATAAGATCTTGCCATTTGCCTTGGATGAGCCTGGAGGACATTATGCTAAGTGAAATATGCCAGACACAGCAAGAAAAATATTATGTGATTTCACTTATATGTAAAATCTTTAAAAAAAAATTAAATATATAGAGATAGAGAATAAAACATTGGTTACCAGGACAGGAGGGGAGGGGAGAGGAAAAGGGGAGGAGATATATCAGAGTATATGAAGTAGCAGATATGTAGGATGAACAAGTCTAGAGATCTAATGTATAATATGAGGACTATAGGTAATATAATTATACTGTATATGGGATTTATGCTAAATGAGTAGATTTTAGCTGCTCAACACAAAAACAAAAAATTGGGTAACTATGTGAAATGATAGACATGTTATTAATAATTTGCTTCACTATCCTAACCTTTTTGTTGTCTCTCTGTATTCCATAACATCATGTTGTATACCTTAAATATACACAATAAAATTTATTAAAAAATAAAGTACAGTGTGATTATTGGTACATTAACATGTAAGCATTTATAATTTTACATATTTGGTTCAATTATATATGAAGAATCAAACTATTGATTATAAATAAGCCTAGTTTAAAACTTTTAGTACTCTGCAACCCATAATTTCTTACTATTTAGATATCCTGTACTGTGTATTGTTCAAAAGAACCAACTCTTTTATATGTCTATCTGCCACTTTTATTATCATTAAATCAATTAAACATATTAGACATGTACAGAGGTAGAGGAATGTAAGGCAATACATAGAAAACATTAGGTAGATAAGATATAAATATTCAATCAAAATCATAGAAGAAATGAACAGTTTTCATTTAAAAGTGATTTTCAGAAATTATTATGAATTTTTGGCCTGTCTCTTCTGTTAGTGGGAATATTTTAAAATAATTCTCTCTCTCAAAAAAAAAAGAAAATTAAAAGAATTATCTAAAGACAGAGCTACAAGATCTAATTATTTTGGTGAATATTACATTTTTTTTTTTTTTTTGAGACAGAGTCTCACTCTGCAAGATAGCTTTCTATGCAACTTAGGTCAACTTAAGTGTGCTGCAATCAGGAATGAAAAATCCATTAAGGCATTTAGGATTTTTGTTTTTTGAGACAGAGTCTCACTCTGTCACCTGGGCTAGAGTGCCGTGGCATCAGCCTAGCTCACAGCAACCTCAAACTCCTAGGCTCAAGCAATCCTACTGCCTCAACCTCCTGAGTAGCTGGGACTACAGGCATGTGCCACCATGCCCGGCTAATTTTTTATATATATATTTTTAGTTGTCTGGCTAATTTCTATTTTTTTAGTAGAGACAAGGTCTCACTCTTGCTCAGGCTGGTCTCAAACTCCTGAGCTCAAATGATCCACCCACCTTGGCCTCCCAGAGTGCTAGGATTACAGGAGTGAGCCACCATGCCTGGCCGAATATTACATATTTTAATAATGTTCAGACTATGTACTTAAAAGGTGAAAGAGTAAAAAACTAAAATTTTCCTTGTTTCTAAATATACCTTTAGGCCCAGTGTGGTGGCTCATGCCTGTAATCCTAGCTCTGTGGGAGGCTGAAATGGGAGCATAGCTGGAGTTCAGGAGTTTGACACCAGCCTGAGCAACAGTCAGACCCCATCTCTACCAAAGAGAAAAGAAAAACAAAAAGGAAGAAAAAAAAAATACACAAAACAACAAAACCCAGCCAGGTATTGTCTCAGGGGACTGTAGTCCCAGCTACCCAGGAGGCAGAGGCAGAAGGATGCTTACAGCCCAGGAGTTGGCGCTTGCAGTGAGCTACAGTGACATCACTGTACTCTACCCAGGGCAATTGAGTGACACTCTGTCTTAAAAACAACAAAATAAGACAAATATATACATTTATCTTTAATGAAAATATTTATGCTTTTTAAAAAAAAACCCAGGATTTTAACTTTAGTAATATTTATCTTCCAAAGTAACTCTTTCTTTTCTAGTATTCAGTAAAACATTTTTCTTCTGTTTCTTTCTCCTGCTTTTACATTATTTTTTCTCTACCTATTCCATAGCTTTTCTTTTTTCAGCTCCCTGTAAAAGTCGACATTCTTCTGACCCTGTCCTAAGTTTCATCTCCTCCCATACTCTTGGCTAGGGAATCTCATCTGGCTTTATGTAGTAAAGCCGAGTTGCTTCACATTTATTCATTAGATTGTGAACAAAACATTATGAGCCACCACCACCACCATCATCAGTGGCAGTACCATCTTCATCAACATCTTTGCCTGTATTGAGTGCTTACAGGTTGGTCTCGAACTCCTGAGCTCAAGCAATCCTCCCGCCTTGGCCTCCCGGAGTGCTAGGATTACAGGTGTGAGCCACTAAAACCTCTTTTTAAAAGGCACCTGAACAGTAATCATAACTATCAAATTGTTATCTGGTATTCTTATAAGTTATATTTAAGATAATGGAACAAAATTATTTTCAGTAATCCAAATTTTAGACAATTCAGACAACCAGTGGAAAAGGTATGAAGCTAAATGTAGACATTCTGGAATAGTTGACTATTTCTAAAATAGAAGTTATATTATAAGCCCACAAACTGTACTGGTAGAATTCTCAACCAGTCAATTATTTTCTTGTTTCTGACATAAAAGTTACATTAAGAGCGCTTAAACCACCTATACCCATACAGAACCAACTTCCCAAAAGATCAAAATTACTGAAGCATTTGTTGTTTGAGTCAGCATAGCTTCCAAAATTTGCAAAGTAAGATTATATATATATATATATATATGTATATATATTTCAAATCTTAGGATTGATAGCTAAAAGGTAAGTTTTGATACCATCAGGTCCAGCTATTTGATTTTATAGGTAAGGAGCAACTGAGAGAAAATAAGAAACTAAATGGCTTGGTTGAGATTGATTAGTTATTGTCAAGTTTAAATTAATCATCATCATCTTTTAATAGATTCTCTATGTACCACATTTTCATCTAATAATTTTTTTCCCTTTCTTAGAATAACTTTGCCTTGAATTTTCTTGAATTTTTATTTAAGACAACAAGGCAATTTCTTACAAATTATTTATTATGCCTCTGACTTCTTAAGACGGATTGACAGGATTTCTTTCTGCTCTTGCTCATTTGCTCATTGAATCAAGTGTGTGATGAAGGTTGACTAGCATATAAGTATAAAAGGAGGAACTGTGAGAAGGTTACATTAACATGCTATTATCTAATAACACATGTTAATAGTGTAACATAGCTATATAGTCTTTTACTATATCTAGTTGCTGGAGAGATGATTTGTAAAGGATATTCTGAAGTCTCTTGATAAATTTCAAATTCTGAGTTTTTTTACATTAAGAAATAAAACTCTTCCCTCAAATAACTAGCTTCTTTTAAAAAATCAAATTATTCCAATAAGCAAAATTCACCGTGAATTTTTGCATGTTTCCCAAAAATTTTATTGCAATCAGATGTCATTATAAATTTCTACAATGAAGACTTGGAATTTAGTATTGAAACCAGTAATTGGTTGCACTCTGTTATACTGGTTGCGTTGATGAAATATCAAAGCTGTTAATAATTACTGTTGACACTGAATTACTCTTAGTTATTTAATAGTAGGCTAACTTTCTTTTATCACTATACATATTTCTCAACCATTTTCCTACATTTCTTTCCCTCCCTGCATCTTTTTCCTATCTTTTCCATTGGTAGAAATGTAGAATAATTTCAATATGATCATACGTAAAACACTATTACTCAAATCTGCTTTAAAGGATGTATTCCAAAATCATACACATTTTTTTATAATGTTCATTTAGCAGCAGCAGCAGCAGCTTGCTTCTCCCTCTCCGCTCTCCCCTCTTCCTCGGGAAAGAAAGAATATAAGCTGTAGAGGAGAATTCTTTGAACAAAAAGCAAAGAGTAAATAACCATATTTCTCATCAGGGGAACTGCATAACACACAGAGGAGGGAAGGGATTGAGGGACAAGATGCCATTGATGAGAGAGTTTTGATGGTTTAAGGAATGGGAAACTCATACAACTTTGGGGATACTAGAAAATAAGAGAGGGCACCTGATTTTAATAAGTTGCTATGCATTAAGGCTTAGACACCACTACCTCCAATCCCCATGTTCACATATTTTATACACAAACATTGAAATTATCATCTATCCACATATCCTTAAATGTGATTCTGATCAGAACGTGAGCTAGAATATGGCTTTATCCCTAGTGTAAGATTGCTTGAGTTTCATTTAATTAAAATAGAAATCAAAGGCCAAAATGTTGACATTTGATTTTCTATTGCCTTTCTCGTGTCTGACTGTCTCAGTCATCAGGTCTCAACTAAAATATTATTTCTATGGATAATACAATGTATAGTATGCCACTTTTCATCTAAAAAAAGAGGATATACATATATATATACTTATATACCTTTGTGTGTCTGTATGTTTATATACACACCCACAAAGACATACATCTATCAGTTTATATTAAGAAATAATAGAAGGATAAACCATATAATTAAAAAATTTATCAAATTTTTTCAAAGTGATTATGTTATTTTAACTCCTAGTGTAGTATATGAGAGTTTCATTTACTCCATATCCTTTTTGGTTTTAGCTACTCTGGTGAGTGTGAAATCTTATTCCTTGTGGTTTTAATTTGCATTCAGTCATTTTGAGCACTTTTTCATGTACCTATTTGCCATTCTTCTATCTTCTTTTGTGAAGTGTTTATTCACTACTACTCTTTTCCTTATGGAGTGGTAGTGTTATTAGTCTTTTTATGTTGGATATGTAGTAATTTGTATATGTTCTGGATATATCTTTGTCAGATATACATGTAACTATTATTTTACTTCTATTATTTACCAATAATAAAAGAATATTATATAAATGATATCAATACATCTAATATTTTTATTTATTTATTTTTTGCTTTTTAAATTTTTTTTAATTTTTTTATTTCAGCATATTATAGGGGTACAAATATTACGGTTATGTATATTGCCCATATAATATTTTTATTAAATATTAAAAGCTGACACTTTTGGAGGGAAAGTAATTAGTATTTAAAAAACAGACTTTATAATTTTAAATTTAAAACAAAAATTACATTCTACTATTTTGTTTTTGATTTCAGGTGCAGTTAAAAACTAACATTTCTAGTCAGTATGTAATTCGGATGCAACCAACTAATAGGTGCCTTTCTACACTGGAGTGTGCAGCTGTTGCTCTTTCGATCTTGGAGAAAAATAGTTATATACAAGAGGTATGTCTTTGGAAGGTTGTAGTTTTTGACAGTAGGAGTTTGGTTAGATTTTACCTAGAAAATTTAGACAAGTTTAACTTGTTAAATTTGTAACTCTAGTGACAAGTAGAATGTATCTGTGATAGCAATTTATGTACTTTTATAATCTTCTTTCCCCTCCGATGTTTTTCTGTGTTAGTTTAGCATTCCATATTGCATTATTTAAATATTCATACTAAGCTGTACAAACAGCATTTGTAATATACTAAATTGCATTTAAGTAGCACAACATTAAATAGAGTTTTTGGCTAGATTTTTCTTTTAGTAATTTCTATTTCTCTTTTTAGTATTTTGTGTTCTTTTATGCTCAACTTTTTTTTTCTTTTTAGTTAGAGCAACATTTTACAGCAAGATTTTTGTTTTTGCATTGGTGCCTTTATTTGAGGAGGTATACTAACTCCCTGTTTATCATACTAACCTTGCTTACAGTGTAAAAAAGACCTTTTCTGAGGAAAAATTCCTATAGAATATGAACAGGTTATAACTTACAATCATTTTATTTAATTTCCATGAAAGCATGATGATTTCATATATAATTAATAATCATTGACAAAGAATAATATTTTAATGAGCTTACTAACAGCTCAATCTTTTTGGAACATGTAAGAAACTGTCTCTGTAGCAAAAGAAAAAAATAGTGAAATAAAACTTAAATTTTTAGGGGTCTTTAATCACTGAAGAATTTTGATAAGTACAACTCAAGGAGAAAAATCATAGGATAATGAGCATAACTAAATGGAATTTATAACTCCCCCTCTGATACCTTCCGTCCCCCCACATACACACGGAAAGTACTCTTTTCTGCTTGCTTTCTTTCTCTCTCATTATACACAATGGTTGCTATTATAAGAATGTGCCTTAGCCATGAAGGAAATTTCACTGATGGATAAAAGTTCAGTTGGATGTAACTGGATTAGTTACCAAGATGTTAATCCTAAAGAGAACAAAAGGATCTCAGGCGCAAGGAGCGTTAAAGGATGACAGAAGCAAGCATTGAATTACTTTTTTCCTCTCTTCTACCCTAAACTGTGGAAAATGTGAGTTGGAGACTTCTCTGTTTTTGAAAGAAGTAGGCTTTCATATGTAGGCTTTTCTTGAGTGTGTATGTATGTGAGTAGACTTTGTTTTGGGTCTAGGCAGTTTCATTTTCTCTGTTCTCTGTCCTTTAGAAAAAATTCATAAGGGATGCTAGATCCTTACCCTAAGTGACCAGGGAGTGTTCTCAGATTGTCTTCCTTCTCCTATTCCCATGCACCTGGCCATGAACATGGCACTTTATCTACACCTATACTTGCCTTTCTGTTTTGTTCATTCACTGTCATCCCTGTATATGCCTGAGAAACAAAGAATATTCTTTTTTTTTTATTTCAGCATATTATGGGGATACAAATATTAAAGTTACATATATTGCCCATGGCCCCCCTCGCCCCTCCGAGTCAGAGCTTCAAACGTGACCATCCCCCAAACGTTGCACATCTCACTCATTATGTATGTATATACCCATCCCCGCCACCTCCTCCCACCTGCCTGACACCTGATAAATGTTATTCCTATATGTCCACTTAGGTGTTGATCAGTTAATACCAATTTTCTGGTGAGTACATGTGGTGCTTGTTTTTCCATTCTTGGGATACTTCACTTAGTAGAATGGGTTCC